>JAODKC010000039.1:7742633-7771297 GCA_026777985.1 Mormyrops attenuatus
TGTGTGTGAGAGAGAGAGAGAGAGAGAGAGAGAGAGAGAGAGAGAGAGAGAGAGTTTGTATTTATCACAGTTTGGATTGTGACATAGAAGGTGACCACATGTTATGTTTATAAAATGCCGGCATTCCTAACGGTACTTAACGCAATGTGGGGACCAAATGCCCTTCACTGCCAAGCTTGCTCTCACCTACATGTGTGTTACAGAGAGCAAGATGGGGTAAGCGAAAAGAGAATTTCCCCCAGGAGATCAATGAGGTCTCATTATTGTTATTAATGTATATTATTATTAGTTTTCTGTGTTCAAAGTCCTGACAAAGTCATGCAGCCTTATAGCAATCAGAGGAAAGATACAATATTTATGGCAGCATTCAGTTCAGTATATTGGTCAGATTTGACCAAAATATAAAAGAAAGGTTAAGTTAATTAGTTCTGGTGCAGATTGTAGCTGGAAAATAATGAAAAAGTCTTTTCAGAAACGGCTTGGTAGCAGTAATTGAGAAGTTGATATTTCCCCTTTGCTTTCTTTTTCAGGGGTCACATTACTGCCCTTATTTTGTGTCGTCTGACGTCCCAGTCATTGTCATCTTCTACCATTTGGGAAACTACATGCTTATTGTTCCATTCACAGAATACAGAAATTATTTGATTTGATAGTTGCTTAAGGAATGGCAATTTATTTTTGATTAGCTAGAAAATAGACTTCCTAAACTTTGGCTGGAAGCCGCAGTCATTGAAAGGAGAGAAGAGTGCATTGTTTTCATTCAGAACACTTTAATCTGTTATTCTGGAATGTGATCTGTCATACTTGGATTCATTAGGCAGACATTGTTACAGTCAAGTCTGGTGGGTTTGAAATATTGGGTATACATGTTTTCCCATGCATGCATGAGTTTTCCCAAGCTATTTTGTTTTTTATTTCCCGAGCACATCCTTCTCACGTGCCCAAGCTTGTGACAACATTGGTCTCCAGGCTTTAAACCACATTTATTTGAATGTTTGGTGCTACAAAAACACGCTTCCGCCAGACTGCTCTCAGAAGGTTCTACCAAACTCCTCAATACCTGCTGTGATTTTACTCAACTTATGTGCTACTCAAAAAATTAGAAAAGCTTAAAATTTAACAGATATCCACTGTGTTAAAATCTCTGGACAACATAGTATATGTGGTATGATAGTGAAATAATGCAAAATAAGTATTCTCATAAAATACTATATTATGTTAAGAATTAATGGTATGAGAGATATTTGATTTATATTTCTATTAAAATTAAGATTAGGTTTTGCAACTTCGGGAGAATTAAATTTAAATGCACTCTGCAAGCCTTAGAGTACAGTTTGATAAACTTAACTTTGTTTTAATATTCCGCCATAACATTTGCACTTAACATTTGTTCTTGTGTTAAACTGTGTTTCTATTTGTCTATTTATGTCAGTCTCCCCAGACAGTTATATGAGTGACTCACTGTTCAGTGCTATGTAAAACCTCACAGCTCAGCTCAGCTCTGAAATGTGGATAATCTTCAGTGCGGCCAAAGTGCGAAAGTTCTGAAGCTCTGCTACGTGTATGTTTAAAAAAAACTCAAGCAATTAAAAATAGTGTTGGAACAGCAAGAGTTTCTACAAGAAAGTGTTCGTGCTGTGTTTGTTTGCACTCTGATTATGTTATTTGATATGCAGAAACCTGTTCTGGGACTCATTGCTTGTGATGGACATGCCTCCTCTGCACATAGTTACAACCTAGAGAAATCATAATTGTTAATTGCCCAACCTTTCAGTTATGTATATGCAGATTATGCCTTAGAACAGTGTTTCCCAACCTTGTTTCTTCCACGGCACACTTTTCAGCAACTAATAAAACTGCCGTGTGATGACCTCTGTAAAAGTGACACCATGACTGGGGTACTGAGATGGGACTTAATTGTAATGCCTGAGTAAATTTGGGTTTTTGAAGAATATTCAGCATGTTTCATGCTGGAAGTAAATCGGTATTGTTCTGTTGTTCAGGGACTGACATACCTTTTTCTTTTAACCTTATTAAACAAAAACACGGTATAGGAATGGTACGCACATTGGTTAGGGATAGTGTAGTACATTTTTCTGGAAATACCATCACACAGTTAACTTCTTTTGAGTGTTCCCACAGTCACGTTCTTTACTGTGATATTGACAGGCTTTTGCATTATTAAAGGAGTATCAGGAACAGTGCAGAAAATAATTTAGTATATTATTCCAATCATGATGTGAAATACACAACACTGAGGCAGTTTAATTCCGCTTGGGACATTCTGTGTTCGAGAGAAAATACAGACAGATGTCTTGGTGTCACTTGTTTTATCTTCAGATTGTGGATCCTTTAGAAATGGGTCTTTGCAAACATTAAACCTTATTCCTTTGTTTTTCTTCAGGGAGTTAATGTCAAGTTTAAATAAGGACAAAGAATTTCAATATACCTTTAAAATGACTTTTAATATTTGTATAGTTGCATTATTTCTGATAGCTGCAGGAGAAAATGACAGTACCTCTCAGTCTAAATGTAAATGTTGGTGCCACCCTACCAGCTCACAGCACACAACATATTTGGTCCTTCCTTCTTTCCGGACTGTTTGCTCCACCGATGGTCTGTAGTGGACAACGGCCACCCCGGGAACTGTGGCCATGACTCACCATTCCTGTTATCTGTATGTTCCCCTGGCTGCTCCCCAACCATCCCTGCACCAAACCCGTCCCGAAAGTGTCGCACATGCTCTGTCTGCACCGCAATTATAAATCATCTTCGCCCAGTATTTCTGGGTTCCCCGAAGAAAGGAGGAAATTTCTATTGTGCAGAATTTGGATTTTTTTTTTTGTCTGTGGCATATGGCCGCAATCTGCCACTTTGTTTTATTCTGTTGTTTTGCGGCTGGGGTGGCGCAATAAGTAGCGCTGTGGTCTAACTCTTACAAGGTTGGGGAACCGAATTCCACCTCCACTCTCTGTATGTATGGAGTTTGCATGTTTTCCCCATGTTTTATGGGTTTCCTCTTAATAATCCTTGTCCCCTAAACTGCCTGGGATAAGCTCCAGGCCCCCCCACAGCCCGGAACCCAGACAGTGATATTTTTTTAGACAATAGACGGATGTTTTGTTACTCACTTTATCATAGTCAGAGGCGGACATTCCAGGTCCAGAAAGTAAAAATCCAAACCAGGATTTTGTTTCAACCAAGCAGTGCTCAACCGGTTGGTTGAAACAAAATCCTGGTTTGGATTTTTACTTTCTGGACCTGAAATGTCTGCCTCTGATCATAGTTCGGTTGGTATACATTCTAATACCTCATTTATGAATGGGTAGACATAGCTGTGCAATGCAAGTAGGCCAGTTAAGTCTGGATACAATAGGTCTTTGCTAACATAATTTTTTTATGTTTTTGTTTGCATTGCAGATGACTTGATCAAGTGTGGTATGTCTATCCAAGACATCACATATATGGACAGCTAGCTCAGTCTCGATATCATATTTCAATTGGAACTTTAACCTCTCTGGCCTGCGAGGTCAGCCTGAGATGATAGCATTGCATAGTTGATGTAGAAATCTCTTGATGGTAGGTGTTGTGTGCTGCAGAAGGTCATCTTGCAGAAACAGGTGGCTTTAAGGCCGGGGTCAGATTTCAAGGCAAACCATAGCGCTAGGAGATAGTTTCATTTGCATTTCAGGCTTGAAAGGACTCTCATTAGCATAATCCTCCCTATTTTTTGTGCACGGTAAAATGTCTGTTTGGAGGTTGTTGTGGCTGGTGTATATGATTCAGTTAATTCAAAAAGCAGTTACTTGGCCATGTGTGTATGGAGGTGAATTATGCCAGGTTGATTAGTTCGGGCTTGGAGTTTGCATTTGAGAGTGAAGGCCAACACACACTTGGTGAAGCCTGACTTCATGGACGTCTTTGTTCGGCACTGCAGTCAGAAATCTTTTTTTCACGGTGCAGCTGCTGACGTAAAATGGACTTGATGGATCATTTGTGTTTATGCTTCACAGGCTGAGAAAGACGGTGAGAAGGAAATGCACAAACGTGATGTACTGGTTGTTATTCCGGCCTCATCTGATCAGCCGTACATATGCAGGGAATTCAGGGTGGGAGAAACTGCTTTCCAGTGGCGCCGCAGTGAAAAGCGTGGCACTGTCTGGTTGTGGTTAATGCCTCCGTTGACATGGTAACAGTGACGTTAGGAATTGTATGGGAAATTAACCAGGAAGTTCAGTGTTGTGGCTTACGGGAGGGAAGTCGTCGGATCTGAGATCGCAGGCTTATCTGATTTCCTTTAGAGCTTAGGTAGACAGATAATACATTGTCCTTCCAATTCGATTTGGAATTTAGAATCAGATCCATTTGAGGGAGGCCGTTGTTCTGCGTGCTTATGCGTGCAGGTCATTTCCATTTAAACGTGAATGACGAATGACATGAGAATGCATGAGAAAGTCTTCAAACATGGTGTTTATATCCTATATAGGTGTATAGATATATAGATGTACATGTATAGGAAAAGTATGAAAAATTGCTCAAAAACAGCTATGGTATCCAAATGCTGTTGTAGAACTTGTTTCAGTGGTATACTAGAAAGAAAGAAAAAAATGTTTTTTTCTAAGCATTGTGAGTTTAGATAAAAGTTATGGGAGTTACTCGACTGTATTTTTGTATAAAATGTGACCTGCTATGTTTATATTTTGTAACAACAACCAGCCCAATGCCGTGTGAGTGAGTGTGTGAGTGATCATGAATGTATTGCATTGTGGGGACCAAATGTCCTGTACTTTTCACATTGTGGGGACCCCACAATGTTGTCATTGTTGGGATTTTTCCCCCTAGAAATGAATGGACACACAAAGATATGAATACAAATCTATGTGTGTGTGTGTGTGTGTGTGTGTGTGTGTGTGTGTGTGCATGCACTCCTATCAGTGGACTGAAGCCTGGTTTAGCGTGTAACCCTGCCCCTTGTGCCTGACCCAGGCGCTTTGTGACCCCGTACAGAATAAGCAGTTGGTAGATAGAACCCAATCAGTGTCTGTCACAAAGTCTGCGGGGTGTGTTGCTTATGAAACAAGTTGGAACAGATGCTGCTGTTAAAAGGTGACACTATGACATCAAGAAGGGAGAATTCAGCTTGACTTGATGCGACATTACTTTTCTGTGTTGGGGTTTTCCGTTTTTAGAGAGAGGGATGGATGCTGAACAAGGCACTATAAAAACACCAGACATCCAAAGTATTTATTTGTAATTTTTTTCATTTCACGGTACCACTTTGTGAATGCTGCATCACCAAAAGAGGACACAGATATACAGCATTACAGAACAAGAACCAGAATAGACAGTCACCTACGCAATAAGTTCTTGTGCACATGTATTGGACGAAAGCCCGGAAGTTGTTTTTGTCTTAGAAGCTAGTGTTATAGGACCTCGTCCCCTAGGTCTGCTGATTCATGATCAATATGCTGTGTGCTTTTGTGTCTCTATGCATTTGACATTAGCAACAGGAAAAATATGAAGACCGTCTTGTATGTGCTGGTCCTCTGTTGGCGGTACTGTTTCTATATCCAAAAACAAATGATCAAAACAATGAATTTTCTCCATCTAGTTTGGATGGGGGGTGGTGCTAGTCATTTTAGAATAACTATAATAGTTTTGAAGAATGTGTCCGATTATCAATCCTCCTGAGCATCACAGCACATATATTATTCGTTGGGCCAAAATCTGTCATGTGTAGCATGGAGCTTCTCTCCGAAGCGTCGTGAACTTTCAGATTCTCATTGAGAGTTGTGCAGTGGGTCGAAATTTAGCTTTGGTTTGCAGGTGTGTCGTCTAGTCAACCGGACCCCTTCCGTCATGTACAGAAAACGCGAGGGAGGACGACTGGCTCACCTAAATTTTTCTAGAGCGATAGACAACAGAGCTAACAGGAAAGCAGATTCCCTGCCTGTTATGATCATTGCATCTCACTCTGGTTATGGTCCCAGGGCAGTCCCACTATTTCATTTGGTGAAGGTTTAATGTATTGTCATGACTTAAATTCAGCCCACTGTCAATATGTAGGATCTGTAATTAACTCATCTTGGTCGTACATGTTGGTGCATGTTGAATTTTTTGTACATTTTTCACCCTGTCTTCTGGGGGGGGGGGGGGGGAACAGTATTTTGTTGGTAAACAGAGTTATTTTCCCTTCAGTGACCAGGAATTGGCTGGTCAGAATGAGCCACCCTGACTGTGGTATACAGCATTATGCAATCTTTTTCTTTCTTTGTACTTCCGCAGCTCTTTCGAGAGGTACGGATAATGAAAGGCTTGAAGCACCCAAACATAGGTGAGTGGGGACCTTGCGTCCCTTTGTCTGTCTTTGTCTGTCTGGGGAAGGCATGCTATCACTCCTACATACATTCCCTGCAGTTTGGTACAGTTATTGCTAAAATGAAGGGCGACTGAGAAATAGTTTTACAGTGTGTAAAACTGTACCTGTGGGGTTGATTGGACAATGCCGTGAAGCTCTTTAGTCTTTGCATGTTTCCTGCAGCTCCTCTGATGTGCATTTTTGCATTTTAGGCTCCGAGCTCTTGAATTTTTAAGCAAGGGGGACACTAGCAAAGAAGCAGTTGGATTTTATAGGATTTTGCATGGAACAGAATACACACAATGAAATACTGCTGGCGCTAAGATGTTTTAAATCTGACCTGTTGGTAATCAGCCACTGTAGATGCTTATTTTCAGGAGCCAGTCGCTGTCCTTCCTTTACTCATTCTTGTATATACTGTGTGACCATTAAAATATTGACCAGGAGCCACCCTTTTATTAAATACTCTTCACAGTAGATACTACAGTGGTGTTTATTTAAACAGTGCTCCTATATCTCAGTAGTGTACAAGTAGTGCGTACCTGCATGTTTCCCGGACACGGTAAACGACTGACCTGTACTGTGTTGAGAATTTCTTCTTCCATCAAGCAGTAGTGAAAATCCTATAGTCAGGAAGTTTACTGTCAATGGCAATAAGCCATTTCAAAAATGTGTATAACTCAGTAATAGTGTTTTTTCAGTTCCTGTCGGAGGAGAGCTCTCTAGCTTGTCTTATTCTGTAGTCATTTAAAATTTCTGTCACATTTGAAAGAACATGCTAAAGAAGCTTTGTACGTGTGTGTCTGACTTACAGTGCAGCTGTTTGAGGTCATCGAGACGGATAAAACGCTATACCTGATCATGGAGTACGCCAGTGGGGGTAGGTGCCTCTGTTTTCTTTGTTTTTCAACAGGCCGCTAAAACGTACAAAAGCCGTTTAACGGGACATTGCTGCCGTCCTTCATATTATTTCCATTTAATAACTAATAACTAAAAAACTCATTTTGGAAGTTAAAATAATATTTAAAAAATTCAGGTGAGACAATTATTTTAGTATTTATTTTTTAAAAACGTATGTAACTGACTTTTATTATACTGCTTTACTTGTGCCGCTGTTGCTTGTTGTCCAGGGCTCCTGTTACAATTAATGGTATATTGAATTAAAAGGTGCCAGGATCTTAACCCAAAACCTGGTTGCCTCTACCCAGATGTTAAGATGTAGACTGTAGATAGACCTTCCACCAAGACAATGACCCCAAGCATAGATCGAGACAAAAATGGTTGTGGTAAAACAAAATATACCACCCTTTGCAACAGCCATTTCAGCCCGAAATCATATGTAAATCTGTGGTCTGATATGAAGACGGCATTTCACAAGCACAAAGGTAAGACCACCATGGATCTTGAAATGTTCTGCATGTAGGAATGGTGCAGTATCCCTGCAACTATGTCATAGCTGGCTGGGGAAGCACTGATGTCTTACAAAATATTACAAAAGGTGGTGCTGGTCATTTTGGAGCCTTGTTTTTCATTAAAAAGTACTGCTCAAAATCTCCTGTTTATAAAAAAATCGTTTTTAAAATAAAGATATTGTAGCATTGGCATATTGAGCTTAGCTCAAGGTAACAAGCAATTTGTAAACATAAAGGGTTGCCATAGCAGGACAGAGTAGAAATACTAAATCTCAGAAAGCATGGTTTCGATATGGAGATGGAATAGTGGAGACTGTTGAACCGTTGAGATGAGAGCATTTCCATACGCAGAGAAATGGATATTCGGAATAACAGCTTGGGCGGGTCTTAATATATGTTACAGGATCAAATTTTCTTCTCGACACCTAAATACCGAAACCAGCAAGATATTTAAGGAATCAGCCAATCAGATCTAGCTCCCTCCCCCATACCAGTTTTACTTTATATTTTTAGCCTTTTGTTTCAGTTCAGGTCAATTTAAAGAATCACGCTTCCAAAAAATAGGCTGATTGGACACATACGTTGTTATAAAATACGACATGTATGTGTGGTTTGTAGTGGCATGAATGACACTGTGCATAAAGACCACATGGATTTGGAAATAGATGACCATATAGCAGGATAGTTGCTTGTGTTTTTTTGAACTTCAGACTTCTGCCATTTTTGCTTGTACATTTCGCCGTCACCTCAGCTCCTCTTTAAACTGATGATTAGAGCAAGTTAAAGGTCCAAAACCTTTCCACGATGAAATCTGCATGAATCGTATCCAACAGACCAGTGTGAATGCTTTGTATGCAATGAGTACATTTTTTAATGTAGTCAGCCCTCAAAGATACATGAAGCGAGAATCATTGAGAACCCATACGTGATCTGTGAGAACTCTGTAGTGTTTCTGTTAGTGAAAAACTTTCCCCTTGATGTATGCTGGTATCTGGCCACACATAATGGGCCCAAAACGGCATGCTAGGTTGAGAATAAGCCAGCACCATATGCAGGTATGCTAAGCTATTGCTTCTCTTGAGCACATCTGCCTAGTATCTGCCTTGCAAATTGACAGTCTCCGACATTCAGTCAAACTCGAGAATAATTGTTCAAATCTTTCAGTGTTCCTGGGTGATACCAGGGATCTCTGCAACCGTTGCTTGACTGCATTCTGGCTTAGCTCAGACATGCCTGATGGAGTCTTATGGTTGGACCGGTTTAGTTTGTTTTAGATTGATGAAAGATCACAGTGGAGGTAAACTGAGGGAATGCTTGTTTTCTGGTACCTCCCAGTGAACAATGACAGGTATAGAGCAGAACTGACCTATAAGGTATATATTTTGCTATAGTCCTTTTGTGTATCCCCAAGATTTGTCTTCCATCAGTTCACTTTATTTTTCCGCTAAAATATATAGTTACCCCAGAACTTATAATTCTCATTGTTAGTCTGCCTCACACCAGCTGTATAGCACTCCTGGATATTGCTTGGGTTATGAAAATTTCATCCTGGATGGTACGTCTGTAGTTATGACTGTAATTTGGAAAACACGTCCTGTTATGACAAGTAAGGAATAGCCTCCTTTCTTCCAGTAGAGGTCTGATAATAATCCTTTTACTATAACCCAAAATATAAGAATAGATTGTTTATGAGGAGTGTTTGGCAAGTGCAAAGCCTTTCCACTTTTTTCCACCTTCTTTTACGGGAACCATTTGGTTCTATGCTCTGTATAAATAGAACATTGTCATTCATTGTGCCTTGTACATTTTGTATTGTACAAGTGACTTGGGATGGCTTAGGTTATTCTAACATACAAACATTTGCTAATGTAGGAATGCAGAAGGATGCTCAGTCTCTGTGAGATTGTATATATTTTTGTCTGCCACAGATGGAGTTTAATACCAATTTAAAACCAGTTTAAACAGTGCATGGTATTGGACTATTAGTGTACTTTGTCATTTTTGTACTTGTAATTTTTGCTAAAAGGGAAAACATAATTGTCGCACAGTGATAAAAGATGCAAACTCCTACATGTCTTGATCACAGTTCTAGTCATGACTCATTTGGTCTCCTGTTTGTGTAACAGTAATTTGCATGTGCAAAACTGGCATTTTTATATACACTGACTTTTTTTATGGACCAGTCTTCAAAAAACAATCTTCCCGATTAAGACAAAAACAAATAAGCCATAAAATTACGTATATGTATTTACATAAGGTCGATCATAAATTTTGTTCAACATTTGCAGTAATTTGCCAGTGAAGCCCTTTAAATCTGACGACGGTATTTCTGGAGGACATGCAGTGCTGCCAAATGTGTCCCATTTTATTTATTCGATGCTTGCAGTTCTCAACTCACAACACTTGTGTTAAGCCCAGATAACCAATGTGCTGTTTCTGCATCTTGTACGTGACAAGGACTCTCACAAGACTGAATGTGTTTAAATCATTAGGACCGGACAGTTGGTCAGTGGGTTGGGGTTGGGATGAGGCTAGGTGATATGAACGAGATATTGACTTATTGTAATATAGAAATTAAACCATAAGAAAACTAGATACTTTAATAAACTGTTGATAGAGAGCATTACTTGATAGCACATGTCACAACACGGTGACAAATGTATTTCCAGCCAACCATATGGTTGTCTTTTAAGAATGGGCAACCTATGCCCAAACAATTGCACAGAAAACATGATTGAGTTAGCCAAGGACGTCACATGGTACTGATTTGGTAATATTAAGAAAGTGTTGAGTGTGCTCACAGAGGAAACTTCGATGTTGGTGAAGAAAGCGATAGCTCAGTATCCACCACCTCTATTTAAAAAGGAGATATTGTGGATAAACAATATAAAAAGACATTGGTGGTGTGGTGGTACAATTTATAGTCCAACACAGAACAACCTGGTGCTATTGTAAACTGCCAACTGAAACTGCAAAATACCACAACCATGGACTATATGAGCAAAAGTACCGGGACCCCTGGCCATTACATCCATAGGAAATTTTATAACATCACATTCTAAGTCTTTAGGCATCAATATGGAGTTAGTCCCCCCTTTGCAGCTATAACAGCGGCCACTCTTCTGGGAAGGCTTTCCACAACATTTTGGAGTGTGTCTGTGGGAATATGCGCAACAAGACATTTTGGACAATTCCACGTATAAAACATGGTGGGCACAGTTTGGGGGAGGCCCCTTCCTGTTCCAGCATGACTGTGCCCCAGTGCACAAAGCAAGGTCCATAAAGACGTGGATGGGTGAGTTTGGTGTGGAAGAACTTGACTGGCCTCACAGAGCCCTGACCTCAACCTCAGTGAACACCTTTGGGATGAACTAGAACAGAGATGGCAAGCCGGGCTTTCATGTCCAACATCAGTGCCTGACCACACAAATGCTCTTCTGGATGAATGGGCAAAAATTCCCACAGACACAGTCCAAAATCTTGTGGAAATCTTTCCCAGAAGAGTGGCAGCTGTTATAGCTGCAAAGCGGGGACCAGCTCCATACTGATGCCTATGGATTTAGAATGGGACGTCATAAAAGTTCTGATAGATGTACTGGCCAGGTGTCCCAATACTTTTGTCCATATATTGTATTTCACCACTCAAAGCATTGCCATTCAGTAGAACATACAGAACGGAAGCACCTGTAGTCACAGGCACCAGCAGTTAAGGTTTCCACGTTCAATTTGAAGAAATGCTGGAGGAATCGCGTCCCATGTTGGTTCAAAACGGAACACAGCGTTATATATTTTAATACGGGAAAACACCACAATGGACATTGTGATCAGAGTTGAATTTTTAGCACGGACATGGTATTTAGAAACATAATCTAGATATTTATTTATTTGTTTTTGTATGTTTGCTGCCGCAGAGACATTTATCCGTTGTACAGACAGGTTAACGATCCAGCGTGGTCAAATCCATTTCCTGTAATGTGCAGTGAGACAGTAAGAGAAATCCTCAGCAACAAACCGTACTCTTGGCGTTTTCGAGTGTTACACCCTACCACAAAAAGTTGTTTTTTTTGTATAATTTACAGAAACACCTGTTTACTTTGTGTGAACATCTGCATTCTCAATTATTCCATATGTGTTGCAATTTGGTGTGCAGTTTGACGTGAAGGTAGTCACAGGTACATCAAATGGATTAGATATCAGTCAGTTTGCATGCCTGTTAGGTGACATCTTGCCTTCTGTCTCTCTCTGGCTGCCTGGATAGACATTTTTGTATAAGTGGATTGTTGTATTGAATATAATTGTGCTTCTGCATTCAACACTTCATTGTAGTTAGCTGAAAATATTTAACGCATGGCTGTTCACATTTAAACTCCTCCTTCACATACTGTTGTATTTCCTGGCAGGAGAACAATTACAGTATAATAAAATAGCAAATGATGCAAGTGTATTTCAGCTGGTGACTAACCGAAGTTAATCTTTAAACATCAAGTAGTTATACCTGATTACAAGTGTCCAGGAAATAGGCTGCTTTCAATTACAAGAAGTCAATACTGCACTTTGGTTTTTCAGCTGGCATCTCAGAATCATATTACAGATTTTTTACTAATATATTGAAACATTTTGCTATTTGTTAATTAATGTACATGCTAAGAAAATACATAATGAAACAAAGACACAAAACACTGCTAAGATCATATTCGTTTCCAAATTACTGGTTACCTGTATTTCTCAATAAATTTCTTGATTGGTGGATAACAAATCCGATTCTTCTTGTTGCCAATCAAATCATTTAACACACACTGTATAAATAATAAACAAATCAGTAGAATTTTTTTTCCCCCAAATGTATGTCAAATATCTCATTTTCAGTGGAAGCCTAGATTTCGTTTAATATGCCCTTTTTGGTTTCATTTTGAATAATGCAGACAGTCCCCAGTTTACAAATGAGATCCATTCCCTAACTCGGCCTTTAAGTCAAATTTGTAGGTAAGTCAAAACAATAATACATTACATAATTACAGTATAATACAGTTTTAAAATAACTGCAAATGTTACAGTACTGTACTGTACCTAAAGTCGCCAAACTACTGAAGCCTTGCAATGTTTTCACGAGTGTCAAAAAGTACCGCGTTCGTTCATTATTACAAACCATTATATTTAACCCAAATATTTAGTATAATGGTCTCTATGGCAGTCTGTTCGTAAGTCCAAGTTGTCTGTAAGTTGGCTGTTCTTAACCCAGGACCTGCATGTAAATGTCTAAAAATGGTATGGTTCCAGGTTTACACACCATCAGTAATTGTTCTTCTAACTATATTTGGTTTATCTATGATAGTTGTTTGTGTTTGGCCTGTTCTTCCTTTCATCCATGTTTTAGTCATTAGTGCCAAAAATATCCAGTGTAGGTATTTGGTACACACACTCCAGTAAACATTTTAATGTGCACTGACGCAATGCCAACTTTATTAATATTCTTTCATCTGTTCCTTCTCTTAAGTGCCCCTCCCATTTGCTCATAAAATACTCTTCATAAGATCTGCGTGCGACGGCATCCGACTTCCGTCTTTGTATCTGATGCTGTTGCCTACAGCCTGAGGCATAGACAAACACACACTCACTCTCTCTCACTCACTCACTTTGGCTCTATCTCCCACACACACATACACATTTGAGAACACAGTAACACAGCACTGGCTTTCACTGACATACACATACGTCTGTCTCATTGATCAGGCATCGAGCTTTGAGGCCTGTTCGGCACCACAGATGTGGCTGCTTCCAGCTAGACTGGGTTTTTTTTTTTCTCCTGGCACATTTCTGTCCTGGTCTAAGGTCATACTGCAGGGTCTATCCCTAGCATCACCTCCCAGAGCTAAGAAAATGCCCCACTGATTACTCTCTTCTAAAACGCTCCGTAACATGTACATTTATGGACAGTTAAACAGATCACTCTCTCAGAGCCTGAAAAATGCACTTCCAGGTCAGCCTCTATTCCATATGCTTCTGTGTTGATAGTGGTCCACATTATTACGGCGGTTCATATGTAAGAAGACAGGTATGCACATAAACAAACTCGATACTCTTCTCTCTCATGCCCACTCTAATGCACATTCTCATATTGCCCAACCGTGTCTGTGTCTCATTCAGAAGACTTTTTTTTTATTCTTTTCCCTGTCTGTCTCCTGTCAGCCTAACCCTTCCCTCAATTCTTTTAATGAAGCCCCTTTTTCTCTCTCTCTCTCCCCCTTACACACACACACACACACACACACTCACACACAAACACACGCACATACACCATCAGGCTTACATAAATACTGTAGAAAAAAAGAACTCCTGAGAAATGAATTGTATTCCAGTTCAAGGACATAAGCAAACACACTTTGCCATTCGTGCTGGAATCTGAAATTGTGCAATATTGGAACATTGCAGTTGCACCTCAAAGATGGGGATTTAGACGTGCGATACAGGTCTAAAGTCTTGCATACATACAGTGGGACCCCCATAGTCACAGTTTTAGTAGCCTCGGTTTCAGTTATTTGCAGTTAAACGCAGCCTAAAACAGGAAATTCCATAAATAAATAGTTCATAAGTTCCAAACCGCCCACCAGATGAGTACAGGCTGTAACATTGTGAAATCCGCCAGGCCAGTCACACCCAGTACATGTTGCCCCTCCCTTTGTCCCCCATACCCACCCTTGTATAAAAAATGTGTATAAAAAGCATGATTTTTATTGCTCTGTCATCCCTTGATATATTTTTTTCTCGTCTCTTGAGAATTAGGCTACAATGTCAGAATCCCTTTCATTTGAGAGAAAGTACAGTACTGTGCAATTATGCATAATGTACTGTATAATTACTATATATCATGTTGGTAATGTTATTGTGTGTAATATATTAATTAAACTTTACCATATATATGTTTACAAAAATCATGTTATATACGAGGTTTGTGGATGTTTCACTATTATTACGGTAGGTTTTGGAACACGTCGCCTACGGATACAGGAGACTACTGTATTTGTTTTGAAAAGAGGCTTCTTGGCATCCCATTTAAGGTGCTCCCTGCCTCATACACTCTTTCCTGAGATGTAGGGGTGTAACAGTTCACCCACAAAAATGGAAACCATGGTACACAGGTCACAGATAGGTGCACTGAATTCATTTACAACAAATCAATTATCGTTCTGAAAATACACTACTTTTTTTGTAGGAATTTCGTAATTTCCTAGTGGAGTCACAGATTGATGTAATCTCTCACACTATAGGTCAAAACATTTATTTATCTGAAATCGTCTTTAAACAAAGCTCAACAAAAAGTTTAAACAAAATTAGGGAAATAAAGCCATAAATAAAGACAGACTGGACCGTGGTCTCATCTCTCAAGTAATCTCTCGTGTGATTGCTTAGTGACGACCTGGTAACCAGTCAATGGTTGCTTCTCAATACCAGGAATGCGAAGGTCGTACTTGTGGTCTTGGCAATACCAGTCTTGCTAACTTGCATGAATCATGGTATTGGTCTCATTTAGTGAGGATCCCTCCGATGCATCCCTGATATTTTGGGGCGGGGCAAGAACAACACCCAGGGATTTTGACCGTGCCTTCTGTTCTTAGTATAGGAACTGGTCTTCAGCAATGGAAGATGACATAAAACAGGTACACAAGAACATAAGTACGGTCAAGTACGCATAATGAGAAACACCCAGTCATTGCGCATCCACCTTTTTACTTGCTCCCATGATACCTTATTTGAATTATGGGCGTGACTTCCGCTTTGTTGCACCATTGAACTGCATTTGTGTTATTGATCAATAGTGATAAGATGACAAGTCAATATGTAGGCACAAAGCTTGTCAACTCTGAAACACATCAATATTGTCATACCTCTGCCTTTTATGGTTGATGGATGGGCGGATGGCGGGAAAAAGTGGCCACATGCAGTAACAAATGTGATGCAGTATAATCCCGTTTTAGTGGACTCGCTTATAACAGAATATTGTCTGTAACAGACAAGGTCCGCTGGTCCTGGCTATGCGCCTTTACGAACATGCAGAAAAAGCATCGGATATAGTAGACTCGCACATAACAGAATTTCGCTTATAACGGACAAACAATTTGGTCCCCAGGACAGCTTTTAGCTGTAGTTTTGTTCGGCTATAATGGACATGCAGGCTCCGCCTACAAGGCGCGTGGCATGCTGGTGATATCCATTGCAGATACGTAGTTGGGATTATTAATAGGCATGGCGTAACAGCAGACAACACTGATTGGTCTGTGTGGCTGTCCATCACCAGGCACACTGTGCGTCGGCAGACGACACTCGCAGCTGGAGGGATGCAGTAAGCAATGAGGTCAACGTTACTACTGTACCATACATGTATAACCACTTATAGGCCACATCCAAGTCAGGTAAAGTTGGATTACTACATGTACAATATAATAATCTATACCACAAGTGTGTCTGCTGGGGTGTGGCATGAGTAAATGGTGTCCTGTAGTTGTGTTCTGGGCATACAGCAACTCTGGATATAACGGACATTGGATATAACGGACTGTTTTGCCAGATCCCCTAAAAGTCCGTTATAACAGGATTGTACTGTACCGGTGTAACGGACTGTAACTGAGCCGTAATCTGCACAGATTTCCCTCATGGTTCGACACTTGTGAACTACAGATTAATTGCAAAGTTTAAGCGTGAAATACAGTTTTACTGCTGCTGTTACTGTTTAAAGGAATAATTCCCTAGATCTCAGTGTTAGTCCATAGAGGAATTGCATTCAGGGCTTGAAATTCATTTCTCACAATGGGGGAGAATCACCCCCTTATGTATAGCACACGGGGGGGGGGGTTAAGTTTTTAGTGGCTCCCTTTTATTTTAATAAATATACTAAACAGGTTTAAATTTCTCCATGGCATTATTAGTGGAATCCGCTTCCCTCATTCTCTTGACAAATCCTGTTTGTGTTCGATCTCAAGAAAACAAATCATGATCTTAAAAAAACAGTTCTGACTATGTTGAGATCACGAGAAAAATAAAGTCGGGATCTCCCCATAACATGACAGAAAAATATAACGATGGAGGTCCTCTGTGGACTTCCATACAAAGCAGAGTTGCCATGAAGCAGTCGTGTGTTCATGTGTATGGGGCGTTTTCAAAGTTCCGTGTTTTTACTGTTCTTGGGGTCTTTAAGTAATAAAATCAGAATGTGAGTTTTCTGATCCGTCGCACCCCTATTATTTAGCTACTTCATCGACTGACAGTGAGGCGATAAAAAATGTTAAAAGCTACAAGGCGTGTGAGTGTCTCCACAGCAACAAGGATGGAAGCGTTTTGTTAAAAGGAGTGGGAATTAATCTTGCCTCTGTTGGTTTCTCGTCAACAAAATGACATGAACATACATAGAGGGTTTTCGATGGTCTCTTTAAGTTTAGGTGCTTCAACCAATTTCGTCTCGATTCTTCATCTTCTGGCTGGCGGTGGAAAGTGTGCCAAGATCAACAGCTACAGTCCCTCTTTGTTTGTGGCGCATGATCATAGCATTGCTGTTTCAGCCACACGTTCGGCTTAGCTTGGTCATTAGTCAGCTCCATAGTGCCATTTCAGGCAACGCTAAAGCCACAGAAAGAAAAATAAATTTTTTCCAAAAAACAATATATGTAACACTATATATGTTAGATGTGTTTGAAGGGACCGCCGCGGGTGGCTAGCACTCAAAAGCATAAGAAGTTGTCACCTTACGCGCATTTCTGCTGCTTCACCAGAAGTTACACTCATTTCTCAGGAATAAGGTGGAAAGAATTAGACAGGGATGGGAATTTGAGTGGATGGCCAGTTTTTTTGTGGTATTTTATTATTATTATTTATTATATTTATCAAAAATTGATTGTATTTTTTCTGTGCTTATTGTTATTTCTGCTATGCTTATGTAAATTCCTTTCTTTTAACCATCTGTAAAGCACTCTGTAAACCCTGTGATAATAAATAAAGATTGATTAATCGATGGATCCTAACTGACTGATTTCCAGAGTTGGAAAATGGTTGGCACCATCACTAGTCTCAAACAACATCGTTAGAATAATTAAATATTCAGGTACATAAAGAGTAAATTGCACACTGAGCTTAAAAGTTACTTAAAAACATGGATGGGCAGACGGATGGACAGACTAGCGCATTAATAGTTCAGTGCAGTGTTTGCAGTAAATGTGCAGTGTTTGGGCAGATGGAATGACTGATTTTTGCTGTTCTTCTCCCAACTCTCTTGTCTCTTCAGGTGAGGTCTTTGACTACCTTGTGTCACATGGGAGAATGAAGGAGAAAGAAGCACGAGCCAAATTCCGGCAGGTGAGCTGCAGCCTTCTGATTTGTTACACTAATCAAGTGTTAAGAGCACCAGTGTTATTTTATGACACTTAACTAAGCTGCTACTGCCTCTGTGTTTGTCCTCTCCAGATTGTGTCTGCTGTTCACTACTGTCACCAGAAAAACATTGTTCACAGGGACCTCAAGGTCAGTATATTGCCATGGTGAAAACAAGTATGTTCGTGATTTCTTTAGTACACCGTCACCCTCAGCAAGATAAGCAGAACAAATATTTATGGGATTATTTTGAATCCTTTAACGTAACAGAAACCATGAGCTTTGTTTAAAGAGGATTTCAGAGAAATAAATGTTGTCTTTCATTGAAGTGAAGGACCCAAGAAGCTTTTCACTAGTGGCTTGGACACACATAGTCTTTTTGAGAAGAAACCAGAATTGACGCTTACAGTAACTGGACCTTCATAATGCCTTTATAATGCATTCGTAGAACATTCAGCGCACCTTCATGATGCACTCATAGAACATGCATAAGCAGCATTTAAGTATACCTTAGCATCATAACATACCTTAACAGCTTTAATATACATTAATAACAAACATTATACAATTATACAATTTTAATGTTTGTTATGATCATACAATATTTGTTATTATATAATGCATATTAAGCTCTTAAAGTGTGCTAGAATGTTAGCTATACTCCTATGCTGCTTATGAATGATCTATCGTATAAAAAGGATAACTCTGTATTTTAGTATTTGGCCATGATGCAGCAACATTGATGCCACGTGCTGGGATATCTGAAATAAGAGTATAATAAGATTATAAACTTTCTCATTTATGTTTGTGCCACTGATGGCACAGGTCTATAAACAGACCAACTGTAGCAAACAGCATCCAGTCCTGGCCACGGAAAAGCGAAGGTTGTGCAGCTCCTTTAACTCCGCCCACACACCTCTGATCATTCTCTCTATTGGCTGATGCAGGCGGAGAACCTCCTGCTGGATGCCGACTCCAACATAAAGATTGCAGACTTTGGCTTCAGCAACGAGTTCACACTGGGTAACAAGCTTGACACTTTCTGCGGCAGCCCCCCCTATGCTGCCCCCGAGCTCTTCCAGGGCAAGAAGTACGACGGGCCCGAGGTGGACATCTGGAGCCTGGGGGTCATCCTCTACACGCTGGTCAGCGGCTCACTGCCGTTCGACGGGCAGAATCTCAAGGCAAGGCTGTTTCTCCTGCTGTTGTCCCCGTATTCCTGGTTTCTGACATTTGTAGATTGGAAAATATTGTAACTTAATTCCTGAAACTGTATGCTGGCATTTTCAAATATCTACAACTGTAAGTGAAAATGGCACCGTAGTGTCATAATTCACTGTAAAGAATCGAAGGCTTCGAATTTGTCTGGAGTTCCCATGTGCTGCGGAATATAGCTTTTATGTACCTGAATATTTACTTATTCTAACGATGTTGTTTGAGACTAGTGATGGTGCCAACCATTTTCCAACTCTGGAAATCAGTCAGTTAGGATCCATCGATTAATCAATCTTTATTTATTATCACAGGGTTTACAGAGTGCTTTACAGATGGTTAAAAGAAAGGAATTTACATAAGCATAGCAGAAATAACAATAAGCACAGAAAAAATAGAAATACAATCAATTTTTGATAAATATAATAAATAATAATAATAAAATACCACAAAAAAACTGGCCATCCACGTTCTTGGTAGGGGACTCTAGCCCTGACCACACTGGGGACTCTAGCCCTGACTACACTGGGGACTCTAGTCCTGACCACACTGGGAACTCTAGCCCCTGCCTCATGGGGGACTCTAGCCGCTAGCACACCGGGGACTCTAGCCCCTGCCTCATTAGGGCACCCTAGCCCCTGCCTCACTGGGGACTCTAGACTTAACCAACATCATGGTCATATTGTTTTCAGTGTATCAGACTCAGAAAAGGTTGAAACCCCAGCTGTTTGTCATCATGGCGTAACTGAGGAAAGGCTGGAGAGCTAGTTGTTCACATATGCAGTTATATGTCGCACCACAGGAGCTACGGGAGCGGGTGCTGAGGGGGAAGTACCGAGTGCCCTTCTACATGTCGACGGACTGTGAGGGCATCCTGCGCAGGTTCCTGGTGCTCAACCCCACCAAGCGCTGCACCCTGGAGGTGAGTGGAAGCCTCCCAGTGTTCTCACATGCACACCGAGCAGGCATAGGATAGACTCTGTGGGCACGGTGTGGGGAACTTCATGCAGTGATCAGGATCTGACATGAATCCAGGCCTCTTGGCGGAGATGACAGTTTCCGCTGTTGTCCTCCGTTATGTTCTGGTGCATAGGTAGTTACTGAAAAGCAGACCACTGAGGAAATCCGTTTGAGATAACCCTCAAATTTAGGTTGGCTAATCCTGATTTGTCTCATCACGGAAACTTCCCAGAAATAATCTGGACCCAAATCCCGAAATATAAAGCACTCTTACCCTCATGGTAGTCTTACATCAAGCCCAGGCATGTATCATCTGCACTCAAAGTGCCAACTTGCTGATGCTCAGTTAAATCTTTATGAAGCCATATTTGTCATAATTTCTGAGTCATTTGTCATATAATTAGAAATAGGAGAGAGATCCTGCTGTAAACCCAAATTAATAAACAATTCCGCTATCTGGGCTTGAGCCCGTCTTGATTATTAAGGCTCTGTTTTGCTGAAAACCTTGCACAGGTTAGAATTGGTCTCAGCTGTTTCTGTGTGATAATTGTCACCCTAACCCAGCAAATCATGAAAGACAAGTGGATGAATGTCGGGTACGAGGGTGAGGAGTTGAAGCCCCATGTGGAGCCAGTAGAAGATTACAACGACGCCAGCCGAATAGGTGAGCGCCCAGACCCCGCCCTTCCCATTCATTTTCGAACATCATCGAATCTTCTCATGAGCCCAGTTAGTTAATTCTAGCCTTTAACCTGCAATTTTGTAGCTAGCCCTGATATGCCCCAGTAATTCATATATCCAACTATCTAACCACTCTTGGATTCTCCCTACGTCTCTTCTTGCCTTTTTCATGTTAACTTCCTCATGTCTTTTACTTTAAGCAGGCTTTATGTCATTTGCATCCGCCGTTATCAAACTACATTGATATATTCAGCTTTTGGTGGTATAATATTCAGGAAGAGGAGACAAACCAGTTCATCACCTTGTTGCAATTCTTCAGAGGTGATGGTGGGAATGGGCTACTCCCGTGAGGAGATCAAGGACGCTTTGACCAATCAGAAGTACAATGATGTCACTGCCACTTACCTGCTGCTGGGCCGCAAGAACGAGGTGAGTCTGTTCGAGAAATGTGGTACAAAGGGAGCAGTAAAGAGCCTTTTGTAAGTCGGTCACTATTGGATTTCAATCCTCAGTATGTTCTGCTGGTCTCTTGAGTCTGAATTGTTGCTGTACCCTTTATCGTCAGTATGTATTTCAACACATAATGTAGTCATTCTGCCATTTTGGTCCTGTTTATTACTTTATTACTTGTATATCCGGGACACTAGCTGCCCCCACAGAAGCAGCATGCTCAGTATGGTCCTCGTATGTTTCCTCGGCCGATTTCAGCAGGATAGCAGCGAGTCCCGGACAGGCAGCAGTCTCTCGCTAGCGCGGGTCAGACCTAGCACCATCACCAATGGCACCAGCAAGCACTCCTCCTCAGCCACCTCTACTTCTACCTCCACCTCTTCGCACGGCAAAACGCAGCGCAGCGCCTCCACCTATCACAGGCAGCGGAGGCACAGTGACTTCTGTGAGTACCAGCAGACACACAGACGTGAGCACGTCTACAGACATGGCAGGCGTGATGTCAGCATGATGCCTCTTTCTGACTGGTCGTCAGTGACTGTTACACGGTGCCCTGCCTTTTTGTATTTACTTTTACTAGAGCATTCATAAATCGTTCACATGATTGAAAGCGCAAAGGTGAATTTATGGTTTAGTAACATGCTTTATTTTGAAAAAGATACAAACACAAAAATTGTTTTTATTAGATTTGATACATAGTGTTACAATGTTGCAGTTACTCTTATATTTATTTTATGAAATCCATTGAAAAATATCATTTTTAATTATAGTCGTTTTAAATAATATGGGTAATGAGGATTTGATTTGAGAACTCAGGCAATATGTAGGCTCTTATTGCTAAACGTACTTTTATGTGTTTACATCATCGTGCACATGACATACTCAATAAAATAAAACAACAATAAAAATGGACGAAAGGATTTATTGCAGAACCATCCTGTCATGTAGACTGGGTTAGAAAATTTCCGCTGGTTCTTTATGACCAATAATTCTGTTAATCACCCTCATTTCCCAAAGCATCCCTAACTACTTTTTACAAATATTTTGTTTATGGAAGCATCAGACAACGTCTCTCAAGTTATCATGAACATTCTTTTCTTCCGTCGTTTATTTATTCTGCATTGTTCAAAGCATCGCTTTATGTTGGTAATCATTAATGTTCACTTATTGTATTTATTGTCTCCTTGTGGTTCTGAATATGAGTTGAAATAATCCATTGGCCATAAGATGTTAATATGCAGGTGTTTTATTCAGAATGAACACTGACTTATAAAGCAGGGTGTATACAGTCTTTGTTGGAGACCTAAATACTCAGATTGAGCACCATTGCTCTCCTGATTAGGATGTATTTGAAATTTTGTTGTACTTTGGAGGAATGTTTTCCATAATGGATATTTTACATGGAATAGAAGCTCTGTTGATCACTTTGGTGAATTATGTTATGTTGATCAGTGTTTCCCAAACTGGTCCTCCAGGACCCCCCCCAGACAGTCTGTGTTTCTGCTCTACTGGGAGCTGGGAGGGAGCAAAATTGTGGACTGTCTGGGAGGGAGCATAAACGTGGACTGTCTGGGAGGGAGCATAAACGTGGACTGTCTGGGAGGGAGCAGAAACGTGGACTGTCTGGGACGGAGCAGAAACGTGGACTGTCTGGGATGGAGTAGAAACGTGGACTGTCTGGGAGGGAGCAGAAACGTGGACTGTCTGCGAGGGAGCAGAAACGTGGACTGTCTGGGGGTCCCGAAAGACCGGATTAGGAAACATGGGTATCAGAATAAACAAAAAAGTAACAAGCAACAATAGTACAACAAACCATGTCGGAGACATTGCCTGCGTAATTCTTGTTTAAAATCCTTTAGTGGGGCAGACAGGGCAGCTTCCCGGCAGTAAGTTTGTGGTATGGTGTGGTCCACAGGCGGGCCCTCCCTGCCGGTGACACAGCCGAAGCGCAGCCCGACGAGCACGGGGGACGGCGAGCTGAAGGAGGAGCGCCTGCCATCGCGGAAGGCCAGCTGTAGCGTGGTGGGCAGCCGCAGCATCCCGCCGTCCAGCCCCATGGTCAGCAGCGCCAACAACCCCAACAAGTCCGAGATCCCTGACCGCCGCAAAGAGATTAACGCCACCACGGTGAGGAGGGGCGGGGTGCGGTTAGGGATAAAGGTCAAAATGAGACAAGGGATATGGTAGCCTCGCAATTAGACTGCAGAGTTTACCTTTGAAGGGAGGTGACAAGATGTTGGTGGTGCAGCGACTAGCACTGTTGCCTCACACCTCTGGGACCAGGGTTCGAGTCTCTGCCATGGCTCCATGTGTGAGAAGTTTGCATGTTCTCCCCGTGTCATCATGGGGTTTCCTCCATGTACTCCTGTTTCACCCCCCACAAGCTAAAAACATGCTGAGGTTAACTGGAGTTACCAAATTGCCCTTTGGTGTTTATCAGTGCGCGTGCCCTGCGATGGGTTAACCCCCCCCCCCCCCCAACTGATTATCCCCTGTCTTGCACCCATAGGCTCCAGACCCCCCACAACTCTGAATAGGACAAGCTGTTACAGAAAATGTATGGTTGGGGGAGTGATTGATGCACTGTTATGTCATAGTTACCATTCAGCTGTTAATTTGCTGGTGGTCCTGTTCTAAACAGACCCAGCTGTAATCACAAAAAGATTTTGCATTGAAAATCTGTATGTCAACGTCCCAAATCCCAATACCACTCTCAGATTGTGCCTCTGCTTTGTGTTTGGCTCCACCCCTGCGCTCCAGAATAACATCCCAGCCAGTGCGATGACCCGGCGTAACACCTATGTGTGCACAGACCGCTCCAGCACTGACAGACACTCCCTGCTACAAAACGGCAAAGAGAACAGGTAAGAAAATCACGTTAGCTTTATGTTGGTAAGTGGGACAGTGGTAAACTGCTCATGTTCGTGCAGCTGTGTTTTCTCAGTGCTATACCTCTCCCTCTCGCTTTCCCTTCTGTACCATAGCTCCCTGGCCCACCGTCTGCCCCCCGCCTCTCCCTCCACCCAAAGCATCGCTGGGGCAGGGGCGTCAGGATCCTCCTTGGGGGAGCGATCTCGACTGACCCGTGGATCGACCATCCGCAGCACTTTCCACGGGGGCCAGTTGAGGGATCGCCGGCCCCCAGCCCACGCCGCGCCGCCCACCTCGCCCACCCTGTCTCATGACGCGAGCCCGTTGCCCCACGCAAGGAGCCGGGCCACCTCCAATCTTTTTAGTAAACTAACCTCCAAGCTGACGCGCAGGTAAGTGGGCGGAGCAAAGCCAGGAACCACAAACTAACAGACATGCCACAGTTTCCACAGGGGTCAGATGATAAACAGATTACATTAGATGCGTCTTCAATGTCTGTTAAGCATTTTAATGTGGATTATAGTGTTAATTCTACTGTGCCCGTAAAGGTAAGCATTTAGATTGTATGAAAAACAATGGTGAGTGCAAAAGTTAATTGGATTTTATTTTCATTTTCTCAAATTGATTAATAGTGGCCGCACTGAAAAATTCTAAGCATTGGTAACGGTATAATCAGACAGGGTTCACGGTATCTATAGGATGCATTCACCCTGAAATGCAGCTGCATTTGTCAAACTTCTGTTATTGTAAGCTACTAGATTTGTTCCAAAAGCACCCAATAAATAACAAGCTGGAAGGCACGGAGAGAAATGATCTATGAGTAAATCATTAGGGAACTGTGCACATTTGCCATTTCTGAAATAATCTGAATTCTGAACTGCGGTGGAATTATCAAATTCTGTAGTTCAGTTTCACAAAATTTAAAATGTTTAGTATGAATACAAAAACAGCACATGACTCAGATCAGTCCTGGCCGTAGTGGTTCATATATCATATTTTGTATCGTTTTTTGTATCATATGTATCATATTTTGTATCGTATGTATCATGTTTTGTGGATGCTGTTTATCAACAGTGACCTGGATGCTTCTCAGCATAGAGTGAAATAAATGTGATTAAATAAATCCTTCAGTATGCACATGACCTCAGAATGAGACCTAGGTTCATCTTCCAGCAGGACCTTGACCTACAGCACACTGATGCCGAGAATGGCTTAATAACAGTGGCTTGGGAACAATTTACAAAGGAACACATCAGTGCATGGAAGGAGCCCTACAAAGGATGGACCTAGAAATATCTATGTGTGCCTGTGTGTAGAGTCCAGCAGGGGTCTTCTCTGCAGCTCTAGAATCCATCCATTCCTATGGACAACTAGAGTGACACATCTCTCCTTTGGGCATAGATGTAGGCAAGCAGGGAGCTGGTTACAGTGTATGAGTGAGCGGATGCAAGGTGGGCGCCGCCCTTATTCAGCACTGACTGTCCTCAGGCTGCTTTCTATATTAACTTCCGGCCTCAAACCCAAGTCAGCATCTCCCCCTTCCTCGGTCTTGCCGACTGAGTGCTGTGTTTTTGATTTTTTTCCTATTCTATTTGTTTGCCCTTTTTCCTTGCCAATCAGCCACAACCTCTCTCCCCTCTCTGTCTCCTCTGCACTTTCTCTTCTCCGTTCCTTCCTTTCTTTTGACTCCAGGGTCAATCTTGACCCTTCTAAGCGCCAGAGCTCAAACAAGTCTGTCTCGGGCTGTACTCTTCCACAGGGATCAAAAACAGTTAGTAAGTTTTCTTCCCGTGTTTCCTATCTATTTCTCTCTGTCTGTCTGCCTGCCTGATTGCCTGCCTGCTTGTGTGGCTGCCTGTCACTCAGATTCCCCATTTTCATTGCTCTCAGTCTGCTACCTGCTTTTTGACAGGATCATGGCTCAGAGAGTCCCCTGGAGGTCACCGCTGGCATTACACATACTTGACTGGGTACAAAGGCTTCATTCTTTCAGTTAATTCCCAGAATCTTGCAGTTAATTCCCATCAGCACATGAGGGTTAGCGCACACATTCAAAACCTTGACACTTTACATAAAAAACATCCCACAAGACTTGGTCATGCGTGTTTACAGGATTATTTGCAGAGTCAATTACGTTAAAAGGTAGTGCTATTGAAACCAGTCTTTAAGGGAAGTGAAACTTCCGTCTTGAGTCAAGTTCTGCTGAAATATGTCCGAGACAGTGTCGTACAATTGCTTTGCTCTGATTAGGCCTCGAACTCCAATGGACATTCTGATTTTTTTTTCTCTTTTTTTTTCCTGCTTTTTCGATGTACTGTGACTGCCTCAGGATTTAACGTAATGTTTTTCTCTCTCTGGACACCTCATAACTAACACCATAAAAATAGAGGAACTTGTTTGTCTCCGCGCAAGTCTTTTAGCCGATTTTTCCCACAGGATTGTCCATTGTAATTTACATTAAGTCCATGGTACATTCTCTGGACCTAATATTGCAGTGTGCAGCCCCAGATCTGCCAGGGACTTACTCAGTTTCAGACATGTAGCCAAGGTTTCCAGACACGTAGCCAAGTAGCCTCCCCCATGCCTGTCTAGTGCTGTCAAAAGGGAGATAGGTTCGCAAAAGGCTACCGGACCATGGCTTCAATACAAGCAGCTAATTGTCAGCATGGATTATTGACACAGTAAACCTACTTAAGCACCTCATTCATGGTCAGAGACCATTGCACAACCAGCAGTCAACACGGGGTGCCTTCCTGCAGTGACCTTTGGTGGCTCTAAGAACTTTTATCTAGTTGGACTTTGCGGTTCTTCACCGTGAACATGTTATTAATACTGGGTTTGGTCTGCATGACCACTTTAGCATAAAGGTATGACTTAATGGTGTTGTCCAGAGGTAGAAAACCTCACTGATCTTCCTTATTGTCCCCTATTTATTTTCTGTTCATTTTTTATGTTTTTCTTTTTTTGTGAATGCTCATATGGTTTATGTCATTGCACTGAATTGATGTTGTTTTTGTGCACTTGCCAAGTTTCTTGGGGATGCTGGTCATGGATATTTTCTCCATTCCCTTCCTCCATTCGTTCCTAACACTAGGCTTTGTCTTCCTCTGAAGGGTCACAGACGAACCTGAGAGAGTCTCCAGATCTCCGGTCACAAGGTAAGGCTCTGCTGCAACACCTCCTGGTGGATGGAGGTTGAATTTACATTTGCATTTCAGATCTGCTAGAACTATAAATGCCATGGTTTCCTTTCCCCACCCTTCCTAGTTTATAGGAGATGTTTTTGATCCCAGGACCCTTATTAAAAAGCAAGCAAACTACTTACTAAAAGCAAGCAAAGCAATTTCTTTAGTATTTAATTTTGAACTTATTTAAAGGTGACTTTAAAACAGTACAAAAAAGGATGTGTCGAACATAGTTTTCTCCTGGAAGGCTCAGTGAGTATTGTTGTCACCTCACGTCTCCAGAAGGTCCAAATGTCCCTTCTGCTCTTTGGTTTTGACTGTCTGTAAATTGTCCATAATATGTCCCATATCCTACAATCACCTCACCAGAGATCCGCATGTTTTTAAGTGGAATGCAATTAAATGTAATTATCAATAAGACGGGCAATGGTTAGACCTGCGTAGTCGTCAATCCTAAAAAAGCAGACAGTTAATGGAGTCATATCTGGTTTTATTGCAGCTGAGATTGGAACAACATTTAAAATGTAGATTGGTCTCACCCCAAAGGCAGTTGTTCCTGTTATAAGCAGAACTATTTGCTGGTGTTGAGATAGGCATAGTTTTTCCCTCCTGTTTTTAGCCTCCATTTTGGTCCACATCTAACTGTTCATTTCTGTAAACGTTGTCATTCTCAGAATGGATTGTATGTGTCAGTTAAACTGACCATAGTGTCGACTTCTCATCTGTGGTGGAAAGGCAAATGGGGGAATTAAATGGCGTTCAAATCATGATGACTGTCTGAAAAACATTGTGCGTTAAAAAAAACACTGAAAGTCTTCCCTCCCCCTGCAGTCGCCATCTACCTGGGCATCAAAAAGCGTCAGAGCCCCGGACCCCCCGATGCGGCTGGGATGTAAAGGTGCGCAGCCCCCGGGACCCGGCGGAGGTGGTCCTGGCATTGCGCGAGGCGGCCCAGGAATGCGGCTGCCAGGTCCATCTGGCTGGACCCTTCCTGCTATCCTGCACTCACGGGGCGGCCGGTTCGCGAGTGGCCTTCGAGGCCGAGGTGTGCCAGCTGCCCACGGGGCCGTCCGAGACCAGCGGCGTGCGCTTCAAGCGCCTCTGGGGGGCGCCTCTCGCCTTCCGGGACATTGCCACCAAAGTCTCCAAGGAATTGGAACTCTGAGGGTGATGGGGGTG
>JAODKC010000039.1:7771477-7798078 GCA_026777985.1 Mormyrops attenuatus
CTGAAAGACATCACTACCCCTGGACCAAACCACCATCTGAATTATTTTTTGTTCTTCTCGATGAAATTGTCATCAGATTGATTATATTTGTCATTCCTTTTCTCTGCAGCTGCTATATATCCCCCCCACTGTCATGGATTCTTTTTTCCCCAGATTAATGCAGCTGAGGTTAGAGGATAAAGTATTTTAAAAAGGTAACGTTGACCAGAGCAATGCCATTCAGAACTTCTTCACGAGGGTGGGATACACAAGAACACATAGATTAATCGCATGAGCAAGAAAGATGCCCGATTTTCTCCCCCCATTATTGGTCCATTAGGTTCACACTTTGCTCTCTGATCATTTGGCCAGTTATGGCCGGAGCTTTAGCGTTCTGATACCACAGTGTGCAAAGCAACTTGTAAGATGGTTCCTCTTCTGAGCCACTGTACTTTCTCTTCCCTGCACACTAGCAGTACATATAGAGGAGCACTTTGTTCTGACAGTAAATACCGTTTCTGAAAGTTGTAGCCCCCACTTATTTACCAAGTCGATTTTCTTGTTTACAGTTCGTCTTACATAAGTATTATGGTGAATCATCAGCCACGGCTTTGTCTCTTAGTTATAGTCTGATAGGCAGAGGGATACATGTTAGGACATTCAGTCATGGCAGTGAGGAATTCCAACCATAATACTCTGCTGAGCAGGTCAGTGTTGTTAAGTAAAGAGGGCAATAATGTCCACCTTCAAAATGACCCTAAAACAGGATAAGGAGACTCTTCAGCCAAAGGTTCTTAGATCTTAAACGAAGAACTGGTGTCTCACTCTTGTGTAGCTGAATCGGGATGGACTCAAATGTACCAACTGTTAGCACAAACCTTGCTTTTGTGAATATTCAGTTACCTAATAACATTTTGGGTAGACATGTACAGGAATGGTGCTAAACCGTGACTGCCAAATCATCTGGTAATGTGATCCAGCTTCTTTTTTTTTTCTTCTCATCTAAGTGAGGCAGCCAGTCACACCTCGTAGCATGGGTCTGAACCAGTCATTCTAGTTCAGGTCTAGGGAGCATGGGTTCGAATGTGGGCTGTGCCTCAGGTAGCAGCCAGCTTTTCATTTGTGTCCAAGTTGCCAAGGTACTGTGCGTCGAATTAAAAACCCAGTGAGTTTGGTGTGACAGGATCTGGGCCGGAGAAACTGACGCTGTGTTTCTGGCCGAGGCGCAGATTCACTTACACGTTGGTGCGGTTCTTAGCTACGGTGGATGTTCCACGCGCCGGTCGTTCCAACTTGCCTGTCAAGAAGGAGGGAGTTACACTTTTGCAAACCATTTGCTTGTTTTTTTTCCATCTTTCGTCAGATCCCCATCCTTCCTTCCTCTAATGCCTGTGCATTACACCCACACATTTCCTCATGCGCGCACACACACACACACACACACACACACACACACACACTCACGTACATACACAGACTGCCACAGATCCGATTTCGCTACTATTCAACCCCCCCCCCCTTTTTGGCATTTTTATTATTCTTATAAGGAAAGTGGAGTTTGTACAAATTTGAGCTGTGGTTTATCCAGACACTAAGTATATCTAACCTGTGCCGCATATACATGAATGCCAGAGACACGTTTCTCAAAGTGTGAAAGTCTTAAATGTAAAAGCTGTGATTTTGGTCACTCCCTTAGCTAGAAGATTTTCTAAACAAAACTTAAGAGGGCTTCCCTTCTTCAGCCGGTTGCATATATACTGTTAGAGCTTAGGGCTGTGTTTAGAGACTAGGAAGTAGTAATAGGTTTTAAGCAGTTAATTACAAAGGGGATGCCCAGTAAGTATTTTTTGACTTGCAGTCTTGCATGTCTCCAGAAAAAGCAAAACAAAATAAAATTTCTTCTGTCACGTCTTTGACATTTGCTTTTTTTTTTTTTTTCCCCCCACGTCACAGCATTTTAGTCATTCTGAGTAAATTTCAGCAATTCATTAGGTCTCAAGAAGCAAAGAGCAGGTTTCACAAGGGACATTTAAGGCTATTTCAGTAAGTGCTAATGATGTTGGCCTTTTTTGGGGACTAGAGTTGTGGAAGAGTGTAATATGTGGAAGGTGCCACTGTGAAGCCGATTAATCAGTTTGGCTTCCTTTGTTCTTCAGGGAATTCATAGGACTGTAATAAATGCAAAACATGTTCTCAACTAGTCATGATCAATGTAAACTCATGTTCGTATATAAATGGAATGTCTTTTTTTTTTCTGCTGGTTTCAAGCGCGACATTACATCAGATATGAAAAAAGTTACAGCAGGCAGTGAATACACACAGCAGGAAACTTTACTTGGTGTGGCGTGATAGGGAGAGTGGATTTCTGTGCAGCTGAGTTCGTGACCCGAGTGGATGTTTTTTTTCCTTATGTTACGGGAAGATATTCTCACACAGCTGTCATGGTGTTTGCGGCAAGTCCGTTTGTGGGATGACCGTTATTTTATGCTACCGATAGCCACCTGTCTTTGTGACCTTGTCAGTGTAAATTGATGGACTATGGTCTGACCTGCATAACCGTCAGTCCTAAAAAAGCAGACAGCTAATGGAGTCACATCTGGTCTTATTGCAGCTGAGATTGGAACAACATTTAAAATGTAGATTGGTCTCACCTCAAAAGCAATTGTTCCTGTTATAAGCAGAACTATTTCCTGGTGTTGAGATGGGTCTGATTATTCCCTCCTTTCATGGCCTCCATTTTGGTCCACATCTAACTGTATTCTGCACACTCAGACATTCACACAACACAAACATGGTCCCTCTTGTTAAAACCCAGCAGAGTGCTTGTATTTGTACCATTGTGTAGAAACCAGATGAAAAATGAAACTATTGCTCATTATTTTTTTTCTTTTCAATTTTTAAATTATTATTTTTTTTTCTGGTACTGACTGTGGTACCTTTAGATGTAAAGAAAAAATGGGAGTTAAGAAAAAAAAATGAGAAATAAAAATTCACTCATACTCACTTTTCTCTTTTTTTGTTCTTAATTGTTCAGGTCACTTTCATTTTATACTTCACTACAAATACACAAAAGTTTTATGCTTCAAAGCTAATCCCTTAGTCAGGTTAATATCACTGGCTTAGTTGATAAAATACTCATGTATTGACTCTAATGTATTGAATTAAGTTTGTTTGGAAAATATGAAACCAAAGGACAAGATGACACCATATTCTGATTGTTACATGGGGCTCAATTTATTGAATCAAATAATTTGTACAGCCAAAGGTCATGATTTAGGTGAAACCACAAAGCACCTAGCAATGTGGCAGTTTGATCCCAGGATGTTACAACTGAGTTGGCAAAAGCAGTGGAAAATGAAAAGAGGGAGAAAGGATAGGTAAATGAAAGGATGATGGAAAGAAAACCTGATGAAAAAGGTAAGCAGAGTCAAGAGTCTCTGGACAAGTCAGAGCAACGCAGCATTTTTCTTTTTTACCCGTCCACACGTTGGTTGGCATGGTTGCTTGTTCAATAATGTATTAAAAAAAAAAAACACGACTCTCACTTTACTTCTGGGCAGGGATCATATCGTCAATGGTGCCTCCTTTCTCCAGCTTCTTCTCCATCTCGATCATCAGCTTCACACCATCGACCACCAACTGGACTTGCTCGACCTCGGAGGAGCCCAGGCGGTCAGCGTTGGAGATGTCAAAGACGCCGCCAACCGAAGCCGTGTCCACACCGCCTGTTTGTAACAGGTCAAAATTAACGTCAACACCTGACTGATAAGCAGCCATCAGCTCCGCTGTATGGCGGATTTGTAGTGTCACATGATTGTTATTGTTGTATGCTCTGTGAATGCCATAGTTTTTGTTGTTCAATCTTCTTAAATAGTGTTTCTTTCAAATCACTAATAATAATTCAGAATACAAAGAACAAGGCTAATCTAAATGGTTGGATACTGTATTCAATAAGTAATTCATTTACTTTTTAATTACTTTTATAAACTGTTCATTTTTGTCATTACAGACTGTAGCTTTTATACCATAGTGGCCAAAATTGTGGAAACACTTTTTTAGAGATTACAGAGATTTATTCAGCTGTTGCTCCAGTTAACTATATAATGATCGAATGTATGATATGATGTGTAAACATTCTTTGATTGTTTGTAAACACTACCACCAGTATCTGTGTAGTAATTTTTAAAGCGTTATGCCAAAAATGCTAGGTGTTTCCCCAATTTTGGCCTTATTTATTGGCGGTTTGGTTTTTAATGCTGAAATGTAGTAGGATGCTTCAGGCTGGCGTGTAAATGCACCGGTGCCGCGCTTCTGCAGACGCAGCCTGGTGAGGATCTCATCGAACTTGGCGTGTGTGCTCAGCTTGGGCAGCTTGACGTGCACGCCGCCGCGCAGCCCGGTGCCCAAGTTGGAGGGGCAGGTCAGCACGTAGCCAATGTGTTCGTTCCACATGAAGCCGTGGTTGTGCTTCTTGAAGATCTCCTCAATCTGTGTGCGAGAAACGGCCGCAAATTATCCCTAGAGGTGATGCTCCTGACAGTGGGTGTTTCTCAGTGTATGTACTTGACCATGCTTGTGTTCTCATGTACGCGTTTGAACGTTATCTTCCATTGCCGAAGACCAGTTCCGATACTCAACAGAAATACGGAGGATGGCTAAAAATCCCCGGATGTCATTCTTGCCCCACCCAAAATATCAAAGATACATCGGTTGCATCCTCGCCAATAAAAACAATCCCATAACATAATTCATTGCATCCTAAATTCGTTCTTGGGAGGAAAGTCAGCGAGAACACAAGTACGTTTTTTTAAAGTTCTTGGTATTGAGAAACACCCAAAATGCGCCTACTTTTAAATTGCTATAGAGATAAGGATAGTGTGTTATGCAGGTATATTGAGTGGGTATTACTGACAGTTAGCCAGATGGTTGTGAAATAGTAACCCTGTCACACTGCTAAACATTGCTGTGTAAAAAATTGTAAGATATGCATGACATGCCAAGCAAATTTGTCTCTACAGGAGTCAAACATTAAACCCATATGATTACTACTAATAGCCTAAGAATAAAGTGTTAACGTATGGGTCATTAAAGGCTGCTGTCTGTCGCGGCTTCCAATCATTATGGACTATGACTCTTTTGAGAATAAATTCATGAAATTCACAACTGTCCAAAAATAATAAGATGGTAGGAGTGAGACACCAACCTTCTGGAGCCCGACGCAGAAACGCCTGAAGACCTCTTTCATGTTGCCTCCTTTCTGCATGGAAATGACACGCAGGTGGTCTTCCTCGTTCACCCAGACCAGGAAGGTCTTTTCATCGTTGTGCCTTTCAGGAGGGAAGAACCACATCATATGCTTTCCTATGAATAGGTCCTTTTTTCTGTTTGCTTAGGAAGGTTTCTGGAAATTACCCTGCGGCAGCCATAATAAGAGCTGTTGGAATTCTTTAAAATGCTAAAGAAAGGTGCTTCACTGTGTCCACTTTTATCTCCTTTAGCACAGGACACACTGGACCATCCTTTATGGAGATAATGTCATCCCACAATTCCTTGCATTTCACACAAGGCTTTTCATGGATCATCCACAGAACATTGTACCATCACATCAAAAACATCTGCCGTCACATAATCTCTTAGCACCACGGTAGTCTGCTCCTAGGTCCTCATGACTTTTCCTTCACACCTTTCCTTCAGCTCACGACATTTTCCGTTGGAGTCAAGGTAAAGTGATTAGGAAAATGACATAGGACATACCATGCAAGACACTTCTTAACAGAAATGACATGGACTGAAAAGACAACTCACCAGATGCCTCTTCCATCTGGCCAGTCACGTGCCATACCAGCGGCCAGCAACAGGGGAGAGACCGGCTTGTCAAACAGGAAGTGGTCTGCAATGAGCTGCTCCTGCTCCTTGTCAGTCATGTCCTTCAGGGGGTAGTATTTGCCTTTGAACTCTCCCTCCAAGCTGTTCAGGGCTATAGGATCCGTGAGACATAAGCTTCTTCTGTGTTTCCACTTACACTTCTAATCATTAAATGTAAAGCACTCTGTAACTCATGGTGCATTACCAGGGTGATTGTTTTTTACGTTTTTACTACAATGTTTCAAAGATGACTGACAGCTGGAGAGACAACAGGGAGAAGGTTAATGCTTACCCTCGATAGCTAGCTTCTCGATAGCCCTGCGCTCGCCACGGCTGTTGTGGGGGGGAAGGGTAAAGCCCTTGATGCTGCGTCCAGTGCGTACGCGGCTGCTGATAACGTAGTTAGGGTCAATGTCATCACCGCCCTGTATGGGTCAAATTTTTGGTTAGTTTCATACTACACTACTTAAACTAACCAAATCGGCCATTTAATTCGAATCAATTTTATTTGTATAGCACAATTTCACATTACATTGTCTCAAAGGGCTTTACGTCATCACTGGCCAAAGTTCGCAGTGAGCAAGCCAGTGGCGACAGTGGCGAGGGAAAAACCCCCTAGAAGGAAGAAACCTTGGGAGGAACCAGACAAGCTACTATTTCTTTTCACTATCCACTTTGCTGCTGTAAAACGCAAATTTCCTACCTGTGGGATTAATAAAGGCTATCTTATCTTAGCTACATCTAAGTCCTAATCTGAAAATCCTTGGCCAAAAGTATTTTAGGGGCATTTTATATAAAATTATGAAATTATATTAAATCTCATTCAAAACTCAAAACTAAAGCATAACCATAACCCCGAAACATTTAAATACTAATAGTAAATGTATTTTATGGGTAGCAAGTAAAATTGTGAAACAATTAGAAAACATGTTTATTCAAAAATTAGGTTCGGGCGCCATCACCTTTAGGTTCTCAAAGTTCAGGTCGGTCCTGTGCTTGTCTGTGGGTTTGTAGCCACCATGACGGTCGGAGATGACTGGGTCAAACAAATCCTTAAAGACTTCATAAGACTCCTCATCACCAGCGATACAGCCCACGGTCATGATGAACGGGTGACCTACAAGTCAGAATTAAGCTTCACGGTAAAAACAGACACCAAGGAACAAACTGGGTCGCTTGCTTCAATGCTGTTGCAAATCAGACAATACAGCCATTTGAGTCCGATTACAATAGGCTGGTCGTGCTGCTAATCATAAAATAATAGAATATATTTCAAATTATGGTCTGTGCAATGTTTTAGTGGCTGCCCTTGAGCACTGCACAGAAGAGCCTTAATCCCCACTAACAATTTTATGATTTACGTTACGATTAAGGTGTGGAAACGTTCAAAGATTCCAGTTTTCCTGATGCTCCCAGATGGTTATCCCACTACTACAACTAAGATAAATAATATAGTAACTAACAAAGGGTATGAGAGAGCAGTGGGTTACATTGTCGCTTTACACCACAAAGGCCATGAGTCCCAGGCTGGATGATGAGTTTGCAGTACGCATATAGCACTTTCATAAAATAATATCTTATTACAAAAAATATTTTTCACCATTCATTGCATTAAAAGGATATTAAAGTAATTATGTTATTGTGACACTGACAGAACCTTTGTTAAAATGTAAAATGTGGAAATGAACATTGTATGAATGTTCTCTGGTAACTTTGAGAGGACCTTTACGGAACTTTGACTAAAGTCCCGGGAACTTTCGCTATGAGCTGGGAAAAAGGTAAACATCCTACAGACAATGGTGTCAGCATTGGGACTGCTAGCATTAAGGGAATTAATCCGCACCTGGATTGTCCACGCCGGTCTGGATGCAGTCATCCACAGTGAATCCGCTGGGAGTTGACTTGCTCCTCAACTTGTCATATATTTCCCTTGTTATGGCCTTGGCCATGTGGTTGTTGTGCAGAGTCAAGTCAGGGAACTCCTCGTCCGTAGTGAACTGCATTTTGTAGTCGTTGTGCTTGTTCTTCGCCATCGCTGCGTTTTTGACTTGATCTGCAAAAAAAACGTTTTGCAAAGCAGATGAATATAAAGAGAACAAAACCCATATTTGATTTGTGGTTTCGTTTTTGCGTGGTAAACTAGCCTACTTTGTCCTGGAATCTTTTCCAAAATGATAGTTGATGGGCAGCTGATGCCCACGTCATTATCGAATGTGGTCGATCCCTTGGTACCCTTACGGAAACTCTTCTGGCAGCTTCTATCCATTGACTCATGTTTCAGCTAAGAGTGCTGTCAGACTATCCTGTGTGCTTATAAGTACATGGAGCAGATGGGATTTTTAATGTCTCCGCTGTGCACATGCCCCAAATACGGACTAAGGCTCGAACTCCAGAGGTCCAAAGAAAGAAAGCAATATAGCCAGTCACTCCACCCTTGTGTTTTTTTCTGTTAATGAACTGCACTATATATCATTTTGACAAAGAAGACCAGGATGGAACTCAGATTTAAAAATTCTCACCTATAACAGAGAACATTGTAGGCCTAACACTTGTATTACTTGTTGATCTCTCATCTCCATGACAGATTTATAAAATGCACAGCTGTCCAAAAATAACACTGTCAAGTGTTTCTTTACGTGCACATCTGAGCTTTAGCATATTTTATATTAAACTGCTACAGTGCGTTATCTTACATTTAAAATCTGGTATCTAGCATCAGTCTATAAAAGATAAAGATAATGAGCAGGATATTGAGAATGATCTATTTCACAGCCGTAAGCCTGTGCTCTTCTTGCCAGGACCACAGGGGGTGAAATCAACCCCCTGCTGTGATTTGATGCAGGCCAACACTTTTAGACCACCTGATGCCACTCATAAAATATGCATGTCTATAGAAGGTGCACCCTGGGTATTCACCCAGTCTCAAGTCTTAGCAAAATAGGTAAAAAACCGCATCCACAGCAGACATGTCCGGCACTTCAGGCTCACACTAATATAATAATTAGCTGACGGTATTCCCATTTTTGCCCTTCCAAGCTCCTGCAGCATGAAGCCAAAGAAGGTGTCCTCCAAAAATAAAAAGAAATAAAAAAACAAGAACAGAGAAAAACCAACAGATTTCAGAATTCCAGATGGATTGGTAATGGTAAGTTTCAGTGCATGTTAAAACTGCTGTTATCCCTAATCTTGAATTATTTAAGAAGAAATCAAATTAATTAGCCTACTCTCATCTCTACATTTCTCACTCATCCCAGTAAGCTAGGTTTACCTTCGAGGGAGAAAAGAAAGCTGTAACAGTCCTTGGGATCAGATCCTGCTCACCAAAGCCAGTGTAGGGGTCGCCCAACTATGAAGGAGTTCAACTTGGGTTTATATACCCAGATAACTTCTATCTATTGGCCAAAGAGTTTCTGCTTGCTTATTCTTCATTGGTCAGAGCCAGTATATGACAACCGGCTAAGGTAAGAACTTGCATAACACTGCCGAAGATAGGTAACATGCTAAGCCGCCCCCATTCTTTGCCCCTACCCCAAACATAGCAACAGCAACTTTAAGGAGAGAGGGGCTTAAGTATAAATAATGCCAGATTTATACCATTGATTTAAGTGCATTATTTTTATCGTTCCACAAACAAATGTTTTCTTTCTTGGATTTATAGTGGGTGTATGGATTAATCGTGCAAGAAGTTTTCATTTCCACTCTACGGGCAAATTTGCCTGTTCCCCTTCTTTCACGATAACTTTAAATCCGCCATGGAGGCAGAACAGTGCAACTGAAATTGCATTTCCTTTTTATTTGCATTCATTTATATGTTGAAAACAACAGTCTTGATGCAATGAACGTCCTTAATATGCTATATACAGTCGGTGATTTACATCTCTGTAATATACTGGGAACACGCCAATCTGTCAGTATAGATTGCACTGCACAAGAAAGGCTGCACAAACAACACAAGGACCTATATTACATGGTCAAACACTATATTACAATACACTGCATACTTATATTTTAGTACAATTTATTTTTTAATATAGCTTCATTTTGAGTTGAGTTATGCAAATAATTTTCAGAAATGTATCAAAATTTCTAAAGATTATAAACACAACCATTAACTGCACTGTGGTCTTCCAATCCTTCCTTATTTATCCAGGATTTTGAAATAAGCAACGATCCACATGAAAAATTCATTGTCATCCATCACAATAGGGAGAGACAAAGAACAGCTACATCAAGAGATGGAGCCTCATTGACGCAATGAGGGAAGGTATAGAAGAATCCAAAACCTTCATATTTTAAGGGGCCAGCAAAGGCTCAAATCAAGCAGGAGATGCTAAGCCCTTACTAAGGACAACCAACACTATCATGTATGCAGTATATCTGCAGAAATGTAGGTAGAACGAAGAGATATAACCAAACAAGGTCTATACCTTGAGTGGGATACCTATGGGCAGGTATACACCTTGAATGGGATACCTGTGGGCAGCTGTACACCTTGAATGGGATACCTGTGGGCAGCTGTACACCTTGAATGGGATACCTGTGGGCAGCTGTACACATTGAATGGAATACCTGTGGGCAGGTGTACACCTTGAATGGAATACCTGTTCATTGCAGGGCATGCAGACATGCAGTAAAAGAGTAATTTAAGGATGTCATTAACTCCATGTCTAACTCCATGTCTTTGGACTGCAGCAGGAAACCTCTGCGACAAGCTCTACACAAATGTGCAAGGGAGAAGCAAGATGAGTGTGCTGAACCTTGGAGTGTGATGCAGCAGTGCTAGCGTTAGAGCACAGATGTCAGACTCCAGTCCTGAAGGGCCGGAGCCCTGCACATTTTTGGGTTTCCCCTCATTTAACACACCTGATTCAACTCCTTGTGCTAATTACCACATAGCTCTTGAGCTGAATCATTTGTAGTGGAACAGGGAAAGAACTAAGCTACACAGGGCTCCGGCCCTCCAGGACTGCAGTTTGACACCTCTGCGTTAGAGCAACGTACCTCTGATTTCTACAGTCATTTTTGGCTTTTGTTTAAGTCCTGGAAAAATCTTGTACCATATGCGATAAATTCTCTTGTTATTTTGTTGTCTTAGGGAATTTGCTCCATACACATACCTAGAGGGCGATAGTTGAGGTCCAGAAAGTAAAAGTCCAGACCAAGACTTTGTTTGAACCAACCAGTTGAGTACTCTGTGACTGTGACTCTTAATACTCACCTGGTCAGTTAAAACAAAATTTTTTTTTTTTTTACTTTCTGGACCTGAACTATCCACCCATTCTACTTAAATGGCGTTGTAGACAAGAAATTTCATTGTACTTCGGTACAATGACAATAAAGTCTATCTATCTATCTATCTATCTATGTCTTTCAACTCTGACAGGGAGCTGGAATCCCTGAAGGAAAGACACACAAACATGGGAAGAAAATGATAGAAATAATTGTTGTGACAGTGGCCATTAATTAAACTGGGTCAGGACTGAATTCCAGGTTAAGACATGAGTTTTGATTTATATAATTTTATATAGAAATACTGCCCTGTAAGAGGTTGGCACCCTGCATTGTGCCCATAGCTTCTGGGATAGGCTCCGGACCTCAGCGAATCGGCATGGGGCAAGCAGATACAGAAGATGGATGGATGGATGGATGGATGGATGGATGGATGGAATATACCTTTACGTAAGTAAGCCAAACCATCCATACATCTTCCAGCCACTTATCACAGTTGTTATTATTACAGTGATATGGACAAGTACATGATATATATTAAGATCAAAAGAAGATTGGCATAGTGACCCATAGGACACCACCATCACCTGACCTGCAGGGCTGGGGGTTGAATGTTCAGCTGGGGGAAATGCCCTGTGTCTACAATGTGTATGTCCTCACCATGTTCTTAGGATCCTGTGCCAAGTTATGGAAAATGGATGGATAACCACAACTGAGAACGGAAAAGGAATGAAAAATGCACACATTAACATGCAGTGAAACCATCGCATAAAGACCACCCCCCATGCAAATCCCAGCCATGTACCATTTCTGCACCTCCCACCTGCTCACAACACCTTATAATCCAGGTTACAATATGATTGTATTAGTTCCCATTGCTAATTATCTGTCTATGCGAAACAGGTTTTTTGTAAGTATCTTACTACTTATATAAGCACTGTTAAAATATATTTGAATCAGTGCCACCTATAGCAAGGAAGCATCAGTTAAATATGTTTTATCTGTGGTATATAAGTGCTTGTAAATTACACAGAAAACTCACAAATACCACATCTATATGACAATTTATATTTTTGTTGTCAAAATAATCCCAGTCAGTATCATATTATTGAAATTGGTAAATGACTCAAGGCAGGGTGGCACAGTGGCCCAGTTGGCATCCTTGTGATGGTGCTTTGGTGTGTGGTGCAGTGTGTAGATTAGGACTCTTTGCTCGTTACTGGAAGGTAGCTGGTTCAAATCCTGTAGTGCGAAGAGTGATTTCACTATTGGATCCTCCATTCCCAACTGTACGCTCTGGATAAAACCTTAAGCTAAATGAGTGCACATTCTATCTTAATGTTTGAATCCTGCATTGTGTGTGTCACCTCCAAGTATTCCAGTTTCCTCCTGTAGCATATAGACATGTGGTGATGCTAATTGGTGTCCAATTACCAATTCCCACAACGCATGTGTGCATGTATGTGTGCTGGCATCCTGTCCATGCTGTGCCGGAGCATTATGTCCTGGAATAGGCTCCAGGCCCCGCTGAGAACCTAGCCAGGGTAAATGGTTGGAAGAGAAATTAATGTATGATTCAAAGAACCATCTTTGGTTTTATATTAGATGAAAAAAATTTACAAACTGTCAATTCAAGCATTACACAGATTCAAAAGATTAGGTCTATTTATGTTTATTTAAAATGACATTTCATTAAGCTGAGTAATAATTAGTAATAATGTTGTTTTGTCCATAAAAACGAGAACTTTGCGAAGACTCCCATTTCATAAATAAAAGTGTGAACTTAAAATATAAATAGGTATCATAAATAGTAGCATTAATATGTGATCAAGTAAATTCTTTGCTATGAATTAAGGCGCAGTGGAATAATGCCTTTTGTAATTACATACCATGCAAAAGAATAACATAGGGAAGCAATATGGGGAAGATGACTGTCCCATTAATGCTGATCGTAGCTTCGAGTTTGAGTGGTTTAGCATTAAGGAATACTGTCACTGTGGGGCATTTTTCTTTACTTTTAGTGTCACTTCCTCTAAATTGCCCACTATAACTCTGGGAACTGCTGGATGGTTTGGGGTGTGGCTGGGTGGGGGAGGGGTTAGCTGAGACCTGTCACAGTGCCCTTTTCCTAAATCAATACCCAGTGTCAAATTTCACAGCTGTCCCTTGCTCGTTCGGCCTCAACATGACTTACCAAATTTGTCTCTGTCTATATTCTTGCACCAACTCTCACTCCCCGGTCTGTTACGGGTTCCCCTGCATCCGCCCCCCCCCCCCCCAAACACGGCTACTTGTTTCTAGGGTGGCTGCATTTTAGAAAACTGCTATGCACTGCAAAATGCCATGTAATGCGTGGGCCAACCTGTTCCTCAGCATGCTGGCCGTCAAAATAAGAAAATATATGACTTCTCATCAATTGGCCCATCTGAGGTATTTTTAGTGATATACATACATGGTCGAGTCTAAACTTGCATGTATAATTACTTGATTAAGAGTAATAAAATGTCTTTTATATACGTGAACTATTTACCCCTGCCCTTTAGTGCTATCTGTTAGCATCTAGGGCTACAGCAGAAGTGTCCTTCAGGGCTTCCTGGGGAGAAGCTCGTCTCATGTATGAGAGAGAAGCGCGGCCTGAGCTGGTCCGGTGCTCCCAAATTAGCCTGCTGTGATGTCCTTCAGCCTCTGGCTGCTAAGCACGGAGCGGGACAGTTATGTAACCTGTGCGACAGACACCCAGGCGTGGATCTGGGGGATGAACGCGTGAACTGAGGTTACCCTGACCTGCTTGCACACAGAGCTCAGCGGACATCCTGGGAATCACGCAGCTTGGGATTTTCTGTCACACACCTGCTGTATAGTGACCTTAAAGTACAAAGCTTAGAATCCTTGGGTGTCTTGACATCATAAGGCTGCCCATGTCGTCGGTAGAGGGAACCCTGGAGATTCTTTAGATTCCTGACTTTTTTTTGTCATTCTCGGTGCAAAAGATAAACATTTAGACAACTCATTCAACGCAAAGTCATGCAATAATGACTGGGTACTAAAGCGTTTAGTGTTGTGAGCCAAAATATTGATTTTGAAAGTCGGAAATAGGGGATAGTATTTATACAAATGAAAGGAAGTCTTACGAACGTCCACATCTGCTTTTTAAGAGATTGAATAAAAATATAGGTCACCGAATAGCAATGCTTGTGCATGCTGGTGGAAACATGGAGTCCAAGGGAGTGCCAAGTGCGAGGCTGTTGTGTGTACAAACGAACGAGGTCTCAGCAGCTGCTACGCCGACCTTGATACTGACACTCCATACCTCCTAAAGGCATCCTTCACTTATATAATGTTCTTATTGGATTTGTGTGTAATATATATTTTTCCATAATAACAAATTTAGTTATTTATACATAATTCTGCATTATGTGCAAAAATGCTCTGAGTTAGTATGAGCACTAATATCAGTATATATTCATATTTTTGGTATTTTTAATTGCCATTACCTAATATCATATGAACATTTGCACCATGCTCCTCCTTGGCTGTGATGTCGCATCCAGAGCGCGCAGCATTTGCACTGTGTCATTTACATGTATGGTTGGTTATGGTTTTTATTCAATTCTCATTTTAATTAATTGACTTATTAATTTATCTATCTATCTATCTATCTATCTATCTACCTATCTATCTATCTATCTATCTATGAGGTATCTATCTATTTATCTATTTCATTCTTCATTCTTTACTTATTCTCCCACTGGTATTTATTGTTTGGTGTTTATTTTCAGCTGTTCCTTGTCCTGGCTTTTTGTTTCATGTGTGAATTGACAATAAAGTGACTCGTCCTGACTTCAGAGTCAAAATACAGATATTTACTGTTCCTGTAACAGACTCATAGTTTGACTGGAGAAACAGTAATGGAGTACTGGGGAATACTGGGGAGATGGTAAGGGAGTACTAGGCAGTATTGGGGAGTACTGGGGAGATGGTAAGGGAGTACTGGGGAGTACTCAAGTTCTTTTCCATAAAAAGGGGGAATGGTTTTGGTGAACATAATCTAAGTGCTGTTCCTTTTAAAATAAAAAGAACTGAAAATATACTGTAGTTATAGTGCAAAAACAAAGGGGGACAATGGGGTTGTAACCCCCCCCCCCCAATAATCAAAACCAGCCAATACAACTCACTGGACCCCCTTAAATGGATGGAGACCTCAACCCCCACCCCCCAGAAAAAAAGAACTCAACCCAAAGTTATGCCCCTGTTATTTTGATATGTAAGTTTTCAAAGCAACATGAGGTAACAACCAGAGTTCCGAAGGGGCCAGACCGACACAATCTGAATTGTGTAACTATTTAACAACTCAAGTTGAACAGTCACAGTGCCAAACATGGACAAACTGTACCAGCAAAGAAGAAAAGTTTTCGCAAGTTGGGACTGATGAACACTCAGCAGGATAGCTGCTAAACACCACAATAATATGCTGTTAAAAAATACCCATTTGACCCAGTCTCCATCACCAAAAACCTGGAACCGTGAGTAATGGATAAAGGGTAATGCTTAACATTACCTGCAACGTCATAATGCATTCAGTGCACTGGCCTTCATAATGCATTTATAATTAATTCATAGAACATTCATAAGCAGCATGTAAAGTGTACCTTAACATCCTAACATACCGTAATAGCTTTAATATGCAATCATACAGTAACAAGCACAATAAATGTCTGTTATTATCATATAATGCATATTAAGATAGATAGATAGATAGATAGATATCGAAGACTTTTGTTCCTCTCATGGGGTAGATTTTTGGTATTTTGATCTGTGCATCAATGTGTTTTCATCTGGTTTCCATAAAAATAGAAGTGCTATAATCAGATATAGTAAACAATTTAGAAGCAAGTTAAATGTCTAAGTATATATATAACTTGCTATGACAGGCTAGCGCATAAGCATACGTAATATGTTGAGTAACATTCTTATTAAAATCTTGTGATAATCTGTGTGTGCATGTGACGAGCCTTTTATCCCATTGACTCTAGAGCCTGCGCTGCTGTTTCTGGGCCAGGGGCTATGTTTAGTACTGTGGCCGGGGCTGTTGGTGCATCGATGCCAGTTCTGCTGATTGAATTGCATTGAGTCAGCTGTCGGTCTGCCTGTCCTTCCAGCCCTTCAAGCCAAGACCTCAGCATAACGGATTTACATTGAACTGTGCAAGTGGGCCCAGATTCTATTTTCCATCTGGATTTCATGCTGCCTTCCCCTGTGACCGTCCTGCTCACCCCGGGAAACCTCCCTATGTGCCCCCGACTGACCTGATAGTCTGGCATGCCCGCTTATGTAATGGCAACGAAACATCCAGTGCATGTGTGTGATGTATGTAAACATCCAGCCATTACAGGTATGGCTGCAGAATACAGATACATGAAATTGGCTCTCATGGTCTTTCCTCTAATGTTTGTTCAGTAAGAGAAGCCATTATGTAGAAGGCCACAGAGCCTAGAGGCTGGTCTATTTAAATATATTTCTCTTGACTTTCACCACATAGACCTCCTTCATCCTCTTAACACAAGGACAGACATGCAGGAAGCAGTTAGAAAGACAGTCCCCAATGATTTCCTATGTCTTGTTAAGGTCTTATTTGACCTATTATGTGACAATTTCAGTGCTCACTGAAAGTCTTGTGAAGTTTGCTTAATTCAGTAAAAATACTGCCAATTTATTGGTTTTATAACAAAAATCATTATTCATTTGTTTACAAAAAATGTATATCACATTAGAAACAACTGGTAGTTTTAAGCAAAACATTAATTTCACGTAGTAATAAATTGAAACCCAAATTATAGTTCTAAAAGGGCTGTTATGAGTTAAAAAGTTAATTGACAAGCAGTCTCATTGGGTGCTTTTTAATTAGTAACACCTTTGCAATGACATAAATCACCAAACATTTGTGTTTAGCATCCCTTTGGGATTCAGTGACTATAATTGCAATTAATAGCAAAATGGCAAGAACAGAACTGAATGAGTCAGTCAAAAAACGTATGACACTTAAAAAGAAAATGTATGTGCCGATTTGTTAAATATTGCTTGTCAATGGACTTTTGTTATGAAACAATCTTTAATGAATTAAGCAAGTGTCCCATGACTTTCTGTGAGCACTGTAAGCGGAAAAGCAGTGCTGAACACAGTTATAGAAGGAAGCACCTTAAACTATGTGTGGGGGTCCTTATATGGCCGGCACGTCTCCCCCTCACTATATGCCTCAGCAGCTGGGATTTAAATCACCAGCTTGTATAACTGCTTGGACGAAGCTGACCCTTCACACTGGCATGCTCCTGCACAATGTCGCCTTCGCCGTCTCAGTCCTCCGCTTTCCTCTTCTTTTTGGGCCTGTCTTTAATTATCTTCCGCAGGCATTCTTTTTCCGTCGCTCTTAACCTAACAAATGTTACTCTTGTGTCTGCCGCTCCTGTTCTCCCTCATATATAGCACCTTTCTGCATTCTCTTTTCTTGCCCTTTTCCTTCTGCCTTCCCTTCACCACTCCTTTCCTATCCGCCACTCTCTACATCAGGGCTATTCAACACGGTCCTCAGGGTCTGAGCCCTGCTGATTTTCCAGCCTTCCTGTACCTGTCAGTCAGGTGTGAAGCCTCTGTGGCCAATCAGAATCCGTAATTATTAAACTAACTACCTAGGAGAGCTGAAAACAAGGCCAGGATTTGGAATCGAGGTGCAGATTTGAAGAGTCCTGCTCTAGATTGATACCATTATCCTTCTCTCTGCCTCTCTCTCAATGTAACCCCCCATGTGATGGCTACCACTGTGTATGTCAAAGTCTCACCCTTCTTCCCTCCCTCCTGAACCTTCTGTCCTTCCTGTCTCTGCCTCTGGGTGTGACTCTGTCACTATTCAGTCAGTTCCAAAGTTGCCCCAGTAGCATGAGTATAAGACCTTGTTGTGCAATGTCATCATCAATGAAAATCTCAAACACAAATACCATCCATGTAAATTATTAAGAGTAAGCATCCTCAGAAACATGTCAGTAACGCACAGTCATCAACCACACAGCACTTGCGGAACATACAGACTTACAATAGTTATAATCTCATTGTTTTTTTTTACAATATCCACTCCCTTAGTTAAGATCACAGAAATCCAGAGCCTATTATGGGAAACATAGGGTGTAAAGCTATACTGTGAATGGAACACCCAGCCCAACACATGGCACTCATGAAACACACTACACACACATGGTCCCCATGACATAATATATACATGGCCCACCCACACAAACACACACACACACACACACACACACACACACACACAGGGCAATTGCCAAAGTTGCCACTTCACCTTGAACTGCATGCTTTTGTACTGTTGTAGGAAATCATAGCAGGAAAGGGAAATCTACATTTCACTTATGTTCATTGTAAAATAGCCATAATTCTGATATATTTAAATATTATTAGGGAATATCGGGCCCATCATTTTTTTGTTGACAAGGTGATAAAAAGTACCACAGCACCACAATAGTTGGAAATGTACCAGTGGGAGAAATATTATGTTGTGCAATGGCCAAGGTCTAGACCTTAATGTAATAGAAAAAGAAATGATAGTAGAAATTGCATGACAGAAATTAACTCATCTATTCATCCATCCATCCATTTTCTGTAACCGCTTGCCCTATTCAGGGTCACGGGGGGGTCCGGAGCCGATCCCGAAGGCTACGGAAGCGAAGGGCAGGGAACAACCCAGGATGGGGCACCGACCCATCGCAGGGCACACTCACACACCAGTCACTCACACAGTCACACCTATGGGAAATTTGGCAACTAACAGAAACTAATAGATAATATAAATGGTGTCCTTTGGCAATATCTTTACCATTCATTATACACAGAAACCTAAACTCAACCCTAGGGCAATATGGAGACCCTAATTTACCCAACAAAAGAAGAAACCAATGGAAACACAGGATAACATGCAAGATCATGCTGGGTGCAGGATGTAAAACCTCAGACCAGGAGCTGTGGAGCTACGGTGCCTTCCAGTCAACCACCGTGCTGCCCATTTTATAGAAGAACAGAAGTAATTTTGTCATATAAATGTTACTGCCATTGGCATCTAATATGTGAATTGGGGAAAACTGATTACTTTACCGTCTGTCTTTACAACAGGATACATTATTGTAATAGCTTGGCTGATTGCCTCTCTCTCCATGCCCTTTCTTTATCTGCTTGTAGTCACCGAAGTTAGTCAAAGGATCCACTAGTGGCTTATTGTACATATATTTCCTGTTTATGTTACTAGAGAAGTTACTTCTGTGTCCTGTGGTCTCATGAATATGACCAGAAGAAAATACAGAGACGGAGGCACCAGCAAGCCGTTAATGTAGGGCAGCCCACATTTCAGTAATGACGCGTGGCCAAAAAAATCACCAAAAAAGATACAAAAGAATGATTAGAAACTATAGGAAATATTAGGCTGCAGTGATGGCCGCTAATGTATTCACAGCAATAAATCGAATTTAAAGGTTGACTTCTCTACAAAATGGTTTCTACACTTCAGTTCCATGACTTGGGTGGCCCGCAGATCAGTGGTAAGCACTCTACACACCCAGCTCTGTCTGTGTGTAGTCTGCACATTCTCCCTCTCTTCAGGGGTTCTGTTTCCCTTCTGCGGTACGAAAACATGTGGCTGAGTTGATATCACTACTTTGACCTTAATGGGTGTGTTGGGGTCCCTATGATAGACCAGCATCCTATCCAGAATGTCCCCTGCCTCATGCTCTGTGCCTCCTGGGATAGACTCCGAGCTTACCTCAAACCTGAGCTGGTTATGGATGAATATTGGATCATTCTTATTATAGTTTATCATACAATAAAAAAATGACATATGTGTGCCTCTTATGCATCAACCTACTGACTGTTCGTCGTGGTCGGGGTCACAGGGGGGGCCTGGAGTCTATCCCAGGCAGCACATGGCTAGGATACACCCAGAAAAGGATTTCAGTCTATCACAGGGCACACATGCATGCACGCCATGAGCAATTTACATGCCAATTAGAGTATCACGTATCGTTAGAGTGCGTGAGGAAACCCACACAACACAGGATGAACATGCAAGCCCCAGACACACAGAGCAGAGGAGAGATTCGGCCCTCAACCCTGGAGGCGTGAGGTAGCAGAGCTGCCCACTGAGTCGCCCGTCTGTTACACACGTTATCCTAAAATACCAGAGCTTATGCAAAGATTGCATAAAATTTGGCTGAAACATGTAAAAAATAAAGCACATAAGAATTTTAGCCAAACAACGAGATGAGATTATATTACAATATATAGATTATATTCAATAGGTAGTATCAAGTAATAACATATTTCAAAAATGTAACACATCAAAAAAAATAAAAAATTGTAATATGTGATTTGTTTTTTATGTATTTTATGGAGAACAATTTTAAGAAATGTATTTCATCTACGAATCTCAGCTATCTTAGATATGTTGAGGAAATTCTAGTCATTTAAAAGTAAAACCAGAATTATGAAAACGTACTTGATACTGAGAGTAGGAGTTGAAAAGTATAAAAATTCTACTGTGTATAATGTGTAACGGCGACGACAGTTTTCCTATTTCCGAAAATGACCCAGGCCACTGTAACTGTGACTGCTGACACCAGACCAACCAGGAAACACGCCTTTCATAAACTGTTGTCCCCGCCTTGTGGCGACAAACGCAAAATAAGGCTTGAACCGTTTTACGTATTTATCAGGCTGTCCTACCGAAGATGCTAAGAGAAAAAGAAACAAAATGGTGCTGTGATTGAGGAAACGGCACATAATAGACAGATTGCATAAGCAAGGTGTTTCTAATTTCTTGCAGTTGTAGCGCTATAAATGGGGTCCTGTATTTGTATATTTGAGTCGTTGTAATTCTGCGGCGAATGCGTGACACTAAAATAATGATATATGTATGTTAAGGGTTTATTCAGCTCGCGCCGCTTTGATGACGTCAGTATAAGCATATTCCAAATTTAAATCAGCTAGTCACTATTTACAGTAACTGAATATTTTAAAAACGTATTTTGCCATTTTTGTTCAATTTAATTTGATGGTTGACATGACATTACCCATATTTTTGCACATCATGAGTGTGCTTTCTTAAATAATCGCTGTTATAAAATACGTCAATTATATTTTATAGTACCGCGATTTACATTGCGGTTTTTAATATTACAACTCTAGATTACGTACTACTCTACGTACAACTCTAGAAACTCAGATTACGTGCCGCAGGAACTCTGTATAGTTCTGATCAGATGTCATTGCCATGACATAAATTTTATATATATATGAGGACCAACCACATATTACCTTTGCCAAGTCAGAACCGTAAGTCTGAATTATACTAAAGTCAGCACAAGATAATAAATTTGTATGATTTATCTGCAGAACACGAGGTTCCTTCCAATGCAAACAGTGCCGCAGACTGTAGGGGGCGTCTTTGGCAAAGACGACACTCTCTGGTGGCGCAGTGCATGGTGGGTATGTCAGGTAAGCTCTTATAATACACTATCTAGGCGCAAGGGCAGTTTTCATAACTGCAAGAATGTTAATAAAATCTGTGTTTTTAAAAGATCAATAAGCGAATATATGTATTGTACGATAGCTGATTTTTTTATAGATTCGTCGTTTTAATGGAGCTTCTGTGCCGGTTATTTTTTCTTTTAAATACGAAACACTTGGATCCTTAAGACTTCTGGAATTATCAGGTAAATATTAATATCAAAGATGTTAATATTGGTTCTCCTGCCAAAGTAAAATGTCTTTGAATCGTTACCTACATCAGTTTTTATGGCAAACAAATTAAATATATATATAGTTTTAGTTTATTTTAACAATTATTGTTTATTATATATAAACATTAAATTCATTAATAATTATAATTACAACTCCCGCGTTTGTACTTTAGGGAAGTTCTTTATTCCTATAACGCCGAAATGCATAAGTTATTATATGCAGTTTATAATGGAACGCAAAAAAATGCAGTGACGTTGGCAAATGACAGGACAATTAGTGAAATTTCTGAAGGTTTTTTGCTGTCGATGGCTTTCTGGAGTTTAGAAGCAGCATGGATAGTGTGTGCCTTGTAGGCCCGGAAATGTCATCCATAAATTGTGGTAATTGATTGAGTTGTAATCGATCTGTAAAAGAAAAACTATCCCGGAATATGTTCATCACCAATGAAGGGATTCAGCATTTACTAATGAGTTTTGGTGAACATCTTGGCACGTTTAATTTACCGATGAACTGTTACAGTTCGTCTTATTCAAAAAGTGAAAATCTATATATCCCTTAGTCTTATTCAGGACCCTTTGAAACTTTGCGGTCTTTAGTTTTAATCTCACAGTAAGTATTTCGTTGATTAAGTTTGCCTGCTGCAAACAACAAGGTTTATTTAATCCGGATTTAATTGGCTATGAATACAAGCCATTTTTCTGCTGATACCCGTATTAACGTTAACTATAAACTTTACAAATTTATAGTGGGTGGGAAAGTATCACTTACCATTATACTTGAATAGTACACATTCCTACAGAAATTAATCTTACTGCAACTCTAAATTGGTGAGGGATTAAGCAAATCTTCAGTTAGATTTTATTGCACAAATCAGATGTTCGCAAATCACAGTATACCGACGTATGTTGCTGCGCCAGCTATTTTAAAGCAAATGGCATCCCCGTATTTAGTCAACATAATGTCGTTCCAGATAAATTAGCAGGCCGTGACTATTAAGCGTACAGTGATGCTTTATATTATGCATATACTTAGTGATATAAATTTAAAATTGCAACGTTTACTGGAAGCCAAACACTGCCGCCAGGATAGCGATCGTTCTGAATTTCCGTAATTATCATGGTAGAAATGGAAAACCAGCTTTTCCTTCGCTCTCTGGCCAAGATGCAATGAGCCCTTTCCTTGTTTGCGTGCCTGAATCCTTTTTGTCGGCTGATACCTCAGCTTCCCTGGGGCCACTAACTGTTCTGCTGACTGAGCGCCGTGTTGGACGGCTTCTTTCGCGATGCACAAACAAGCTTGACGATCCCTTACAGTTTCTCATTATTTACTTTCTTATTTATAGCTGATTAGGTAAACAAATAGCAAAATGTTTTTAGTTGCTTGTCCAATCTCGTTTCCCACTCTACTTAAATTAATAATTATACACAACTTATCTGTACTATTGTGATTTTTCCTCGTGTTGGGATACACCGTCTGAGTAAGATTAACACAGCTGTATCGTTTAAGTCAGGGGTGTCAAGCTCCAGTCCTGGGGGGCCGGAGCCCTGTGTAGCTTAGTTCTTTCCTATTCAACCACAAATGATTCTGCTCAAGAGCTGTGTGGTAATTAGCACAAGGAGTTGACTCGGGTGTGTTAAATGAGGGTAAACGAAAAACTGTGCAGGGCTCCGACCCTCCAGGACTGGAGATTGACACCCCTGGTTAAAGTTAATATCCGCAGTGTAGAAGTGTGTAGTAAACTGCCGTCTACACTGGCCGACTCGGTCATCTTGTCTACTTACTGTTTGAAAGTGAATCGTGTATTTATGAGCGTGCATTTACCTTGGATCAGAGCTCTTTTAGCATTTTAGAATCTGGATGTTTGTGAGGAATATTAATGGTATAGAAGAAAACCTTTAACAAGTGTAAATAAGCCACATTATAAATTCTATACCATCTTCATCTGCTCGCAAAAACTCAGTATATTAGGTAACATTTGTGCAGCTCCCAAATCTACACTCTCAGCCCCTTAATTATTATCTTCTGAACTAAATTAGAACATCTGATCTGTGATAGGAATAAGGGTTAATTGTTAGTAGAACTGGTTCTGTCACTCTATCTGTGGGTTTATGTAACATTAGCTATTTTCAAATGTTCCCATCTCTGATTTCTGGGAAAAAAGATGAATAACAGCGTATGAATAACACCCCTTGCGCTGGGTGGGATGACAAACGAAATTGTGTACAATGGGGATGGATGGAAGGTACAGCTGATAAAGAGGAATAAAGCTCCTTCCTTCCAACTCTCAGGTCAGATTTTTAACTGTTTCGCTTCAGATTGACTGATATTAGGCATTGCTGAAAACGCGATATTTTAGGGTCTCCAAAGATTTGTGTATGAAATTCGTAAATATTCCAATACAGAGTTGTAAGTCAACTAGTGCAAAGATCACTAATAAAAGACACGTAAATAATAATAATTTAAAAAACCAAGAAGCATATTGTGGTAAAAAATGAACTAGCGACCACTTTAAAATAAAAAAGTTTAAGATCAAACTTTTTGCTTTTGCTGTCACATTGAATGTAAATGTTATATTTTTGTGTGTATTTTTTCTACTCTCTAACAAACCTGTAGATGTATCCATTGTTTTGACCGCAGTAAATTTCAGGCATGTAAAAGTATATTTCAATACTGGGTGAAGTATGTGCCTTCTATTTTCTTAGTCATTCTTCACACATAAAAAATAATGTGCGTTCTTTGTGTTCTCATTACGACATCGAAGAATCAAAAAGTCTTTCGTATTACTAAACCACTCTGAGACCTGCCTCTTGTACTGTTATTTTACAAATCAGATCGTCTAAACAGCTTATAGTTTTTATCGCATGTATTATGTAATAGAAGACCTTGAAAGACTCAACTTGTAGTGTGGCTGCTCAAAGGGAATTCCTATTTGCCTTAAAATTAGACTAACACATCATTATAAGGCACTGAACTTTTCAAGAGAACTTTGTTTTGTTGAGAACTCAATGCCGTGAAACATCTTTTTCATTATTACAGTATATATTCTGCGTGTGCACTGAAAGCAACTCGTGTAATTGCTACTGTGCATTGAAAATGAGTGGATATTATCACAGAGCTGATACCGCTGCTTATACTTTAATCAGATTTCACATTTTTAACTGAAGTAATCTCTCTTTGAAGCAAAAACACTGCTAATTGTGAGCTAGTGTGAATTAGGACACTTGAGCCAGCAGTCCGTGTTTAGGAAGGTACTTTCAAAGCAATGAGGAAACACCATCCATCCATCTTTCATGCTACTTTTCCAATACAAGGTCACAGTGATAAAATTAAAATATATGAAGATCTATTTAGTGAATAGGGTTTAAGCACGCTATTCTTCACAATTGTATAGCGAAAAAGAAATACATTGTTCAGACAGATTCAATTAAATATATACAATCTTTGTAGAATATTACATGTGCTGTATAGCACGGGAGAAGGTCACTTGTCAAATTTCTCATATAGATCTAGGTGCTGCTCAGTGATGTTGTCAGAAGAGATCCTGTGCGGCACACGGCAGGTCATCGCGGGGTTAGAAGCTCTACGGGGGGAGAACCAAAGTCTGCTGGACAGCCTACAGGAGATCCTGCAGCACCGGCCAGCCGGCGAGACCGGCAGTGTGGAACATGAGAAGCGTGGCCTTATCCAGCAGTCACTGGACAGGATTGAGCTAGGCCTGGGGGAAGCTCAGGTGAGCAATGGAGCTTGGTCGTGCAAAGAGATTCTAATCAGAGATGACACTTTACTGGGAACCTGTACTTAGATACATTACTCTGCTTTACCAATATTCTTCTGATGACTGCTAGGATGTATCTGTCCTGATATGTCAAAGCTGTAAGATTGAACAATGTTGTTGACCAGACGTGAAGAAAAGATGGCTGAAAACAACAAACAGTTGTGCTACAGCAGACAATATCCAGTAGATTTGTGGTGGATGATCCTCTATCTTCCAAACATTTATCCCATACTACAGCGGCAGGTAAACTTATCCGCCAAGGGCCAGTGTGTATGCAGGTTTTTGGGATAACCTTTAGGTCAGCGGTTCAATCCCAGGTGTGAGGACTCTTCAGCCAATCAGTCCTCTAATTAGTGACCTAATTAGGGAGTTGTAAACCCACATACACATCGGCCCTTTCCGGATAAAGTTGTCTACCCCTGCGATACAGGTTTACACTGGGCCCGGAGATTCTCCAAACTGTACTTTGTAGCAAACTCAACATGTGTTTTGAGGTTACTCAATTCATGTGATTTTGACATTAAAATTTGTTTGCACGCACAGGTGATGGTGGCGCTGTCGGTGCACCTCAGCTCCCTGGAGGCCGAGAAGCAGAAGCTTCGGGCTCAGGTCCGCCGGCTGTGCCAGGAGAACCAGTGGCTGCGCGATGAGCTAGCTGGCGCTCAACAGCGGCTGCAGGAGCTGGAGCAGCAGGTGGTCGCCCTGGAGGAGCAGAACCAGCATCTGCAGTTCATGAGCAGCATTCGAAAATACGACCAGGATGAGTCGTCGTTGGTCAGTGTCTTGAGTCTGTATGTCGATGATAGCTACCTTGTCACATGACTTCCCACCCCGCAATATCTTAGACCAGTGTTTCCCAATCCAGTCCTCAGGGACCCACAGAGAGTCCACGTTTTTGCTCCCCCCCAGCTCCCTAGCAGAAATGTGGACTGCCTGGCTGGGAGCATCAAGGGAGCAAAAAC
>JAODKC010000039.1:7798178-7842513 GCA_026777985.1 Mormyrops attenuatus
AGCATATTCCCATCTTTGCAACAGCCCGTTGTTTCACCCTTAGACTCCAAATTAGGGTTAGGCTAGGGTTAGGGTTACCTTAGATTTACTATTTGTGTCTCTTTCCATGTGGTTCCACTCATATCTCTACAACCCCATTTCCACCCCTGCAGTGTCTCTGCCACTTATTTTTAATTTATACCCTAATTCTCTTGAAGGATGATAAAGAAACTGTCTCTTCTAAGGAATCCCTAGATGATCTCTTCCCTACGGATGAGGAGGAACAGTCACAGAGTAAGTTTATCGTACTGTATAATCATAAATCGCAACATGGATCTCAACAGATATACGTACTGTCAATGTTTGTTTGTAAATGTTTGGACATCTGTGTTACTTCCTACCTTTTTGTAGTGAAATATTCTGAGAAATGTGCTCTTAGGCGATTTTGTCACTGTATGAATACTTACACAAACCTAGATAGTATAGTCTACTACACACCTAGGCTATATACTATAGCCTAAATAACGTTAAGTACTGTATAGTAAGTACATAAACCAGTAACATTGTTGTTGATTACCATTATCAAGTATTATGTACTGTACATAACTCTGTGTGCTGTACATCGGTACGACTGGCAGCGCATTCGGTTTGTTTACATCAGCATCACCACAAACACATGAGTAACGTGTTGTGCAACGACATTTCAATGGCTACGACATCCCTAGGCAACAGAAATTTTTCAGCTCCGTTATAATCTTATGGGATCGATGTTGTATATGTCATCCGTCATTGACTGAGATGTTATGTGGCACATAACTGTATGTCTCGGTATTAAACATAAATTTCCATTGATGTAATATTAGTCCTGTTGTTTTTATGTTTCCAGCCCATTTTAACAGATTTCAAATGTGTGTCTTTGTCCTTGGTTCCAGTCTCCCGGCATCACAGCAGCGCGGCCGTAGCCGCCCAGCAGGGAGGGTATGAGATCCCTGCCCGCTTGCGTACCCTTCATAACCTGGTGATCCAGTACGCTTCCCAGGGCAGGTATGAGGTGGCCGTGCCCCTATGCAAGCAGGCTCTGGAGGACTTAGAAAAGTCCTCAGGCCATATCCACCCTGACGTGGCCACCATGCTTAACATCCTCGCCCTGGTCTACAGGTGACTCAAAAATGCCTACTGCATGAACTAGTACAGTGTAAACGAAGCCATGTGTCTGTGACATTAACCCACTTTTTGTAACATTGAAGGGATCAGAATAAGTACAAAGAGGCAGCTAACTTGCTGAATGATGCACTGGCCATACGGGAGAAGACCCTAGGCATAGACCACCCTGCAGTAAGAGCCCTCAACCACTCTACCCACCACTGTACTCTTAAATTATGCAGCATAATCAATCCCCCTTTCTCAGCGCTCAGTCATTTAGCTGAGCTCTCACTGGGCAGTAATATAGAAGGATATGGAATATGGAAGGAGTCTAAGGCTACAGTCCCTGTGTCTTTGTGTAGGTGGCGGCCACCCTCAACAATCTGGCAGTTTTATATGGCAAACGGGGCAAGTTCAAGGAGGCGGAGCCCCTGTGCAAGAGGGCGCTGGAGATCAGAGAGAAAGTAAGGCAACGGCTACTGAGCAGTTAGCGTAGAGCTCACAATACAAAAAGATAGAGAATGACTTAAAATAATTGTTTAATGCTTGGGGGAAACCGTTTGCCTGCTAGTATCATGAATTAACCTAAAATGAAACGGCCAAGCAATTTTGGTTTAGTTTGCAGTGGTGTAAATGGAGTGCTCTTCCATAAGAGCTGAGCCTGTTGTCAAGGTTGCTATTGCTACATTGCTACCACTGGGCTATCCACACACATGCATACTGTGTGCTGTGCTCTCTTCAGGTGCTGGGAATGGACCATCCAGATGTAGCCAAACAGCTAAACAACCTGGCCTTGCTGTGCCAGAACCAAGGAAAATACCAAGAGGTGGAACAGTATTACGGGCGTGCCCTGCATATCTACGAGAGTTGCTTGGGGCCAGATGACGCCAACGTGGCCAAGACCAAGAACAACCTGGTGAGAGACGGTATAGTGGTCAAGTGAATTTAGATCATGTAGTGCTGAAACTGGAGGATTTAATATACAAGACATGTTAAGGTAGGTGTTGGGTAGTATGGACCAGGGTTCGAGTCTCCGCGATGGTTCCATGTGTGTGGAGTTTGCTTCTTCTCCCCTGGTCATGTCATGGGGTTTCCTCCGGGTACTCTGGTTTCCCTAACAGTACAAAAACATGCTGAGGTTAATTGGAGTTACCAAATTGCCCGTAGGTGTGCATATGTGAGTGAATGGTGTGTGAGTGTGTCCTGCAATGGGTTGCTTGCTTTGCTTTGTGCCCATAGACCCTCACAAACCTGAATAGGACAAGTGGTTACAGAAAACGGATGGATGGATGGATGGACAACAGTTAAAGGATGTTAGTAAGGAAACATAAGTTATTATGGCCAGAACTGGATCATGAAAACAATGCTGTGTTTATATTTTTTGTTTATCCTGGTCTTTACAGGCCTCCTGTTACTTAAAGCAAGGAAAGTACAGACAAGCTGAGGCCCTTTACAAGGAGATCCTGACCCGGGCCCATGAGAAGGAGTTCGGATCAGTCGAAGGTTAAAAAACCTAAAAGCTAGAATATATTCACCAAGCATTTATTGTCCACACTCTGTCACATTTTTACTCAAAAAAAAAAAAACATTTCTATCTATTGTTTTAGTTGCAGGTTACTTTTGGCCGTTTGTGTATTTTTTATATATTTCTAAATTTGTTCGTATTCCTCATTTTGGAATTTTTAGAATCCGGATTAATATGCGTCTCAGTTCATGATTCCCTGAAGCAGGATGCTCGAATTCTGACGCACTCATTTGCAGTTTTGGTTTTGCCAAACTGTAAGTTGCTTTGTGGGATATTTAGGGAAGCAGGATGAAAAAAAAGTTCTTGTAATGTCAGTTTTTCTGGTTGTGAGGAGACACCCTTTTCTCTTAAGGGGACTGCCGTTCCGTGTGGCTCAGCACAGAAGAGGGAAACTACAGACAGGTAATCTTCTATTTTAATTACGGCGGGAAATTCTCAGTACCTTTCCCATTCTAATTCAGGACAAAGGGCATGTTTTATTTAATCTGTATAGCATCGGACTGCATGTTTCATATGTAAAAATCCTTTATCTGTCAAACATAACTATCTTAGGCAAAGATACCATTTTACTGACTCTTTAAAAGAGGCTTTTAGCAAAGTCAACTCAAGGCTTTTCTTATAGACTTTTTGTTAAAAGGTGATCTTAAACATCTTATTTAGAACGTGTTAATGGTAATATTTTACAGTTATTTGAAGTTTTTCCTTTTTGGGTTGATCTTTTCAATATCTCTATACTTGGCTTGACTATAGTCCTTATTGCTAACATGGTGTTAAATGTCAACAAATTCTAACTAATTTCTGAAGATCAGCTACTATTAATGAACTCCTAGCACTGCAGGAGGCCAGACAGCTTCTCTGTTTCCGTCTGCAGGAGGGACTGGGCAGTCTGAAGCGCAGTGGCTCCTTCACCAAACTGCGGGAGTCCATCCGGAGGAGCAGCGAGAAGCTGGTGCGCAAGCTGAAGGGAGTCGGGGCGGAGGACGCCGCTGTTTCTACTCCAGGGTAACATGAAGGAATTAAAAATATATTTTCATTCCACCTATTCTTAATGCACTCCCCAGGCAGGTGAGAGTTTCAATATGCCTGTGGATATGATGTGACTCGGAAGGTCACGTGACTTTCTTCTGACTTCTTCCCCAGAATGAAAAGGGCCAATTCCTTTAATGTGTTGAATGTTGGAGCACGAGAGAACCAGGATGTGGCCCAGGTAAGAAGGATGATCTTACCCACACTCCTAGTGTCTGAAGACCGACTTGTCTATGCAAATCCTTGCTGTTTTGTTAGCCCACGTTTTGATGTGTGTATCAATCAGTACCCCCAGGTGTTTCAATGTCAAATTAATCTTGGTATATCAGTTTAAGGTTCGGTTGTTATCACCCTGCCCTCACAGAGCCCTGGCAGCTTGACAGACTCTCGGAACCTGAGTTCCAGCGCACAGAGTTTGGCTCGTCGTGCATCCCTCACTGGAACCAGATAGTAGCTCACCTGGCAACCTTTGACCTGTAACCCTGGACCTGTTTGTGAGTGGACCACTTCCTGCTTAAGACCCACTTATCTCCTAAACCTTCACTTGCCCCACTGGATTATCTGTACCAAGACACAAAAGAATCCTGGTGAATAGCCCTGCCGTTCCCACAGGGGCAGTGGGGTCTTGTCGGATAAGTGCAGGATTCAGCCCCATTTCAGACAAGAAGCCAGTTGTGTGGGTAAATCTGATTGGATTATTTAACACAAATGTTATGCCGCAAGGGAAGGACTGTCTGTGGACTCACACTGGTTGAATTTCATGTGCTACTGGTTCACTAAACTATGTGGGTCAAATAACCAAGAAAAAAAAAATAGGTTACATGTCAGCACTGTGTCTTAACACTCTTCAACCAACCAGTTGAGTATTCTCTGGCTGAGACTTGTTATAATTAACTGGTTGGTTGAAACAAAATCGATCTGGATTTTTACTTCTTGGACCTGAACTATCCACCTCTCAAATAATTTCATTTTACCTTTTTTTTTTTTTTGCTCAGTTCAATTATGCAATCATGAAAATATTATGAATATGAATGAACATTATTAAGTTCAGTGGTAACTGAAAGTAAGTGTTTGTCGTTTTAAGAAAAGGTTCATTCAAACTTTTTTATATTTTATTCATATTTTGATATTTTCATTTTTTAAATTATTGTTAAAATGACATAAGCACAATTAACTCTCAAGCCTGCAGCAATAAAAAGAAACTAGGTCCGGTTTCATAAATCAAATGCAGCTTTGTTGTATTTAGAAACAGCTAAATTCCAATTATTATTTTATTGTAGTATCAAACTATTTTCATTAGCCATCGTCTACAATATAACTTCTGTAAAATAAACTCCTTGTCCATGTATGTATCTTCAAAGCAAATCGCTATACATACAGTTTTCCCCATAGTCATAAAATGTGTTGCACTATTTAATTTTTTTTTACAATTTTCAGAAACAAGCTACATTACTAAATCAGGATTTGAGTGAACAAATATCGATAGTCCCCATATTTTACGAAGCCCAGCTTTGTCTGACGTAATCCTGTACGCAGCCCCTATGTCTGGAGCTGGTAGAATTAGCTTACCTAGCTTTCAAATCCACAGCCAGACAAGCTGATTAGATGACAAGCCATGCCTTCAGCAGCTCTGTTGTGCTGGTTAAATATGTAGCACTTCAAGGAGCAGGAATTCAGTTTCTGATAACTGATCCTAGTAGAACGTAACAGAAGAGCCATGTAAGTAGGAACACGTTTCAGAATTGTAAACATACAGGTTGCAGGTCTGTGAAACCTTGGTGTAAACACTAAGGAAAAAAGCTTCTCACTGTGGCAGTGACCCCAACTCAAACTGACGTTTTTGTCTTTATACACTAAGTAGGTTCAGGGGACATTGACTGCTCAAGTTTTAATCAAAATGAATATATTATTTTTTGACTAGACAGAAGATACTGTTATACAACACCAAGGGAATGCTTCTGCTGTTATGACTGCCGTCATCAGAGCTGTCTGCTCAGAAGTCTGATTTAGACTGAAAACTTTTCTTTACTGTTTGCAGAGTTTTGCAGTTTACTTTAATATAAACAGCTTCGAAATGAAGGGATTTTCGGAATTTCATTGCAGACAAAATAAAGTAGGGAAGTGGGCTTAGGGGAAAAAAGTCTTTGTCTGGCATTTGTTACAATGTGTAAGTTGGAGCTGCCATGTTCAACATGCGCAAGAACAATCTTTGAAAACATACAAGATTGTACTCGGATACAACTTTTTGTTCAACTAGACAAAATTCAGTCTATTACATAATACTCCAAATATTATGATTCAAATATGAATTTCTTTTGAAAAAGTATTTTTAAAAGCCTCTATATACATTTGAGCTGCATTTGTTTCTGCTGGAATGAAGTGTGCAGACCACATCCATCTAGACTTTTGCGCTTCAGTCTATGCTCTAGATGGGTCTTTCAAGCCTGGTGAGCAATCTGAGCTATTTTCTGCAGCATTTCCTCTGACTGCAGCTGATCCAAAGTGAGGAGAGACAGGCCCAGTTGGTCCTCCTGCAAAGAGAACAGATTCACTTTGTATAAATTTACTAATTGTGTATATATATAGAATTTTTCCATTGTGTCACAGTAGATACATCAGAAGGGTCAGAAAGCTTGAAATGTCAATTGGGCAGATCCATATTGCCAGTGAGGTCAATGATGAAAGCAAACAGGAAGGGTTAGATAATGGAAATAAGGAGAGACCTACTTTTAATTCACTAGACAATCAGAATTAAAAGTTCTTTCCCTTGAGGAAGGACACCTGGGCCAGTCTGCAAGATGTCAATATTCTGCGGTGGGAAGTGGACAGGAATCAAGTCGCATACCCTTCGAAAAGGCTGGGCCATCTGTCGCAGGAAGTGTTTGGCCAATTGAATGGTCTCATCGATGGTCAGGTTCAGACTGCCGTCGGAGATGTGTTCCTGAATCCAGCGGGGCAGCTTGCCTCGCTTATCTGCACGAGCGTAGCGCTGGAGGAAGGAAAGATGGATGCATTGATTGCGGGGGGGCGGGGTTGTGCTTGCAGTGATCCATGGTTTATCCCAGGATACACAAAGTATAAGTAAGTCAGGATGCAACCTGGACAAGCTATCAGTAAATTGCACAAACATGCGTTCCCTCCCACAATCATAGCATGAGTAAATGTTGAGACATGCATTCACTTGCACTGCATGGGCTGCCACAGGATACAACCTAATGTTAAGCAAACCTCTTATGATCCAGAAGCTTTTGTCTCTTCCTATCCCACCCCCAGAGATGGAGATTTCAGGTCCAGAGAGTACAAATCCATACCAGTTCAGTGTCACAGAGTACTCAACTGGTTGGTTGAAACAAAGTCTTGGTCTGGATTTGTACTCTCAGCACCTGAAATCTCCACCTCTTCCACCCACACGTGTAAGCTAATTCTTTTACAAGTTGGTCTAACGCTAAACACTGTATACATACTCACCTTATCAGCAAAGATCATCAAGCCATAGTCCGTTTTGCCCCGGATGGCCCGGCCTACACACTGTGCTGCATGTCGCATGGCGTCAAAAGTCAAGAAGTCATTCTCCCGGATTTGGAACTGATCCCTCAGGTATTCCAGGCGTGCCTGACATTAAAAAAAATGTAATGAACAATTGAAGCATCTGTAGTACCTGAGCATTCAATATTTTGAAAATATACATTGAGTTCTTTAGCAAGTTCAGGGTATTACCCAGTTGGTAGCATAATGACTTGGAAGTATACTGAAATATGGTGGGAGAAAGGGTAAGAATGGATAATCCTGGGCCCTGTGATGCAATGAAACCATATCCTGGGTGGCCCATGCCTGGTGCCCAGTACAAATTCAGTGTAACCCTGTACTGGAAAAGTAGGGTTTCCTAAACACACTGAACGGACCTTGAGGATCCGGCTCTGTGTGTAGACGTACGGTACACCAAACATGATCACAGCACGTCCATAGTGATGCACTGGGGAGATAGTGAGAGAGAGAAGGATAAAGAAGTACTTTATAGTCAAGTTTATGGAAACATTCTTGAACGGTAAAAGGTCAGGAAGAGGAGCAGGCAAAATTAGGTGCTACGTTGGTATTGTTTTTGGCGATCTCATCGTCCAAGTTCCCTCACCGAAATCGATTCCTTCTGACACTTTTCCTCTTGCCACTGACAGCAGAATCGCGCCCCTGCCATTCTCACAGGCCTGCAGGGATTCATCCTCAAATCAGTACAAAAACAAACACACCCCTTCAGGCCTCTTTGCTAAACCCACAATGTGCAGTTTCTCCCACCGATTAGAATTATGCACTACAGGTCAGCGAGTACGCTTGCGTTGTTTGAACCACAATAATAATAAATGTTCTCTCAAAAAGTTTGCTGCCCATAGCTGCACTGACCTCCTGATACTTCTCCAGGGCCATACTGGTTTCAGCTGCATCAGGTGTCTCAATAAAAATCAGCTTGTTCCTCTGGATATTCTCCAGGATTCCCTGGGAAAAGAAGGCTGAGCATTAAATCCAAGAATCATGATGTGGTATTGCAATCGCTGAAATGCAATACTGTTCCTCACGATATGGACATCGCAACAGTAGCACATAAAATTATTTAAACATGGAAAGTATGGTACCAATTTTGATTAACTATAATTAAATCTGTTGCAATGAAAACATTCAAATATTTTATGCAAAGCGAAAATCAATGACTTAAGACTTCTGAACAGACTATTCATGTATAATGAGTTGATCAAGTTTGATCATGCATTTAGGCACCTTTGGTGACAGACCACGCTCAACTATGTACCAAATTTAAATACAGATTAATTTACATTTATTTCATAGACACTTTTGTCCAAAGTATAGGTAAGGCAAATAGCACATTTCAAACATACAGCTGTTAAGGAGTCAAATAGTCCCACTAGGTGGAGTCTCCAGTGAATGACCAGTTACAAGTACTTACAGGTTATACAACACTTCTCAAATGTAGCAAAATAAGACAACTAGTACAGTTGTTCCCAGAACAGACTGGTGTTGAGGTGTTTATTGAAGGTTGAGAGGGACTGGATGTGGTTTGGCATCTTATTCACGTAAATGGTGTAAATCCACTCTGTTTGATCACATACAGATTGATTTCAACAGAACTATGGTTCTTAAGTTCTCTGTACTTTATGAAATACATACCTGCTCATACCAAGATGCCACAATATTCTCCATGTATACATAACTGGTAAAGAAAGCGACAATGCCGTCGGGCACAATGGCCGACAGTTCCAGCAGCAGATTCCCGTAGTTACGTATGACAGCTGAAAGACAAGCAGAATGCAGTAGTTGCTATACTAACAAAAAATATCTTCGCTTGTTCTGATTTCAGGTACTGTTTCCCACACATCTCCTTACAAGTAGACAATAAAGTCTAAAAATTGACTGTTGCATAATTTTAAAGAAAATTAACAGATCAATAACTCTTACCAAAATCTTCTCGTGTCTCAAATTTTGAGCTGATGGCCACCTGATCGTTTCCTCTCCCTACAATCTAAAAGAAGAATCCTTCAGTTAACAAGCTCTAATCAGATACTCCATACTCTCATTCATGCATGTTTACCACTATGTCAATGAAATCTCACCAATGGACAAAGACAGGTGCGAGCCAGCGTCATGGTGAAGGAAGCCGTGGTAACCGGTCGGAAGTCAAGGATACGAGGGTAAATATCCAATGGAGAAAGGGTCTGAGTTGAGAAACATCCACAAAGAGTGTTTGAAAATGACTGTCCGCTTAAATACATTATTATTTCAAACAACAGGAAAATATTCATGCCCACACTTTGAGCCCAAAGGCAGGACCTTACCCCTGATGTGATGATAACAGACTGGAATCGTTCAAAAACTGGCTTGATGGCAATAGAGGGATCCATGCAACTTGGAATACGAAGATACAGAATTCGTTTAGCATGAAACCGCACCACAAAATCATGACTGCACTTCCAACTTCACGTGTTCTAAAAGAATCTATATTAATCTCAAACTAGGATCGCTATTGATAAAAAGAAACAGCAGACGTGCTGTTTGCAAATCAAGAGATTGGTGGAATGCCTTTGTCCCACACCAATTTGCCATCCGACATACAAATTCCATGATGTATTGCTGACATATTTTAAATGTATACATGCCCTAACTTACCATTTGTTACCAACATTATTTTCTGTTCAGTCATCATTTTGTTTTGGTTATTTGCATTGTTTTTATGCAGTTTTCTGTAGCTTCAGGGAAGCTTACAAAACTCATGTTCTTGTAGTTGGGTATTAAATAAAAGTTTTTTGTTTTTTTGAAGGGGTGGGTTATAAGGGTAAAACATTATTCTGCCAGAATCTGAACACAGAAGTTTATTATGTGGCCCCTGTTCTTGTTCCAGCTCCTGACTCATATGTTACTATGTTCATGACTGGGGGATGTATCTTGTAATGTGCACAACAAAACTATTAAACAGTGGGATAAAACATCCAAAGCAGTATCCTTAGACTCTCCATTACGTTGATGCAGAATAATGACGTCTTTGGAATTATTTAATTCCGCGATGTTTTATTGACCGAAGGTCCCACAACATTAACTGTGACGGAGTTCGAAAGGGAGCTTAATAATGAAGCAAAAGTAAATCTGATATTTACTGTATGAATGACACTATGTACACTTTTGGACAAAAAATGGGCCAAATCCAAAACTGCAAAACAAAAAGCAAATAACTTTTTGGAAAATTCTGAACACCATCAGCATCAGTTAGTTTGAAATTTAAAAGCCATTCTTTCATGATTTTATCTCTGCGAGCAAGATGGATATGTGAATTTCTCTCGCTCCAGCTTTTTTCCCCAAAAGTTCACTGCAGCAGTGAGCAGTGACGAGCAAACAGTGGCAAAGGTCTCAGGAATGCACACGGTCTTGCTACGTATCTGACCAATTATTTGTTATGACCATTAAAAGCTTAGTATTTAGCAATTTTGGATTTCGCCCATTTTTTAAACCCAAATCTGTAAGCCCCTTTAGATGCAAGTATGCCAGAAATAAATGGTATGAACTGTTAAATACAAGGAATCAATAAAATGTGTCAATACAGTACTGCCTTCAGTGTGAATGTGAAAATCCCAGACATGCCGACGACGGATTATGGGAAGATTAGGATAATCGTACCTGAAGTGCAGAACAGGATTAGCGATGGTGGGCGTCTTGTCTTCAAACGGCTCTATGATGATGGTGAAGCCTGAAATAACCAAATACTTGCTGTGGGTATATTTGTTTACCCCCAAAACCAGTAAAAATATGCAGAGGATCAGATCTGTGACACCCGTGAAGGGCAGGATCGCTACCTTTGCTGTATGTGCTGACCAGCGTCGCGAAGTTCGAGATGAGAGTGATGCCAGAAAAATCAGTGATGTCGGCGATCTCAAGGGTACGCAGTAACGAGCGCAGTCTCTCGGCGCAGAACCTGGAGATGTAAGAGAGTTATGAAGAAATGCACTAAAATTTCTTACACTACTTCAACCATCCCATCTCCAACAACTAAATAATGTGGATACATTTAACAGGAGGTAAAATGCTACAAAATAATACATGATCACAGTTAATCCCAATGAAATCCTCAAGTAATCTGAATTATTAAATCATATTTGTTGTTATTATTATTACGCGGTAGAAGCCAACATGGCACCCTGCTACACATGATCCATTTCACTTTCATACTAAATATTTACTGTATTTCCTGGCATAAATTGGGCATCGTTACGCAGCACTGTTGTCTGCACAGGGGCTGAATTTTGATATGGAAGATGGATTGTATCACTTACCGGAGTGGCTTGCGGTCGATGCAGACCTTCTCGAAAATGTCCTTGAGAAACTGTGGAGAGCTCTCCTGCACCACATGCTGGATGCGAAGCCGGGATTTCAGGTATTCCAGAAAGCGCTTCAGGAAGCCCACAAAGTGTTCTGCCGTCCGGATGCTGCCTGGAACGGCTTCTGTATTTCCACAAGAGAAGCAGCAGCCATCTCATTGACTTCCGTGCTAATAATTTTACGCATTTTGGTAGCTTCAGTAAAACATTTCCTGAGGTTCTATATTCAGGAGCAGTGGATTGAAATATATGAACAATATAAAGCAGATGTTTAAGACAAAGGACTGGCCTTTAATAAATATGATTAAAATATATTTGCAGTGATATATAACATAAATATAACATAAATTTTACACGATAATAATGATAAATATAATAAAAAAGACCTTGAAGAATTTCATCAGGTAGCACAGGATTCGAGAGATAAATATCCGTTTCACGGGCAACGTTGGCTTCCTTCAACCCTTCGACCAGTCTCCTGTATTCCTCTTTTAATTTTGCAGCATCGGTCTCCTTTATTCTATGATGAGGAAAAAGCAAGTAGATTACTTTCACATTTTGTTCACAATTTCATGAAGTCTCTAGCCAAAGCAAGCAGCAGAGAACGCAAACCGATCACGTGACTAATTTTCATACTTCTGAACGGTGCTCTGCAAGGCCTCCACATTTGCTTGGCTGCGGTCGAGGATCCTCCTGGTGATGTTGACACTCATGGAGTCGATGCAGACATTATCTGCGGGTGAAAGCAGAGGGTTACAGTTTGCATCATGAAACAGCCCGCAGATCAAGAAAGGGAACAAAACATGATGCGGAACTTTCTTACCAATGTTGTGTGCCTCATCAAACACCACAACTGATTTTTTGGCAAGTTCTTTGGATACAAGATCAGCAATCTTTGGATCCAGAAGGTAGTGATAACTGTAGACTACAATATTAGCATGGATGATCTGTTTATAAGAAAAGAAAAAAAATAACAGATTACTTATCGACCAGATCAATACATTATTGTTTTTTTAATTATTTAAATTAGGTTAATATGAGGACTATTCTACCTGAACCAACGTTTTTACTGACTTATACAGCTGCACAATTTTCCGCAGCAGTCCAGCTTAAACACTCAGGGGCACTACAGCGAGGCCCGTAAGGAATTTACACGTCAGCACTGCAGTCTTTAGATATATTGGACTGCTACATAGAATTTATAAACGCCAAGGTAAAAATGCTTACAGAATATCGGGCAAGGTAGTATGGGCACCAGCCTTTCCGGCGGCCAAATTCCTTCAGATCGTCCAAGTTATAGATGCCAGCGGGAAGTGGGACCTGCCTGCCGATGGCGTCAAAATCCTGCCGGGATACAGGGACCGAGGAGAAGCAAAACAAAGACACGTCAAGAAACGAATAAAGACAGAACTTTTTGACATTCGGAAAAAGCGAAAATATACATATTGACTGCAATGTAATAATGCAACGAAGGTTAACAGCAGTGTTTCTCAAACCAGTCTTCAGGGACCCCCAGATGGTCCATGTTTTTGGTCCCTCCCAGCTCTATAGAAGGAGCAAAAATGTGGGCTGTCTGACAGGGAGCTCGGAGGGAGCAAAAACATGGACTGTCTGGGGGTCCCTGAGGACCGGATTGGGAATCACTGTTTTAGTGCATATCTCCTTCTGTTCAGTTTACCTCATAGAAGTGGCAGACAGACAGGCTGGGGTTGCTCTGTCGCTGTGAGCGTATGTACGACGCCGTCAGGCTGTGGCACTTCCCGTCCACCTCTTTTCCAAAGCGTAGGGAGCTCACCTAAAATAAACGATACACCCCAGGGTCAGGTTCTTCCTACACAGCTCATTTCTGAAATCTTATGAGAAACTAGACTTTCAAAGGAAATGACCACAAAGACGACTGTCCAGTCCGACTCCAAACGGGCTTAAAGCCACATCCTACCAAGAAGCCAGCCTTACCTCAGGGTGCACGCAGAGATTTTTGCGGGATGAAAGAGCCAAGGCAAGAAAATGACTGTTTTCCCCAGACTCTTTGGCATAAAACTCCATCAACTTCCTCAGTTCCTCTACAACCTTTCAAAGAGGAAACACAGGCGAAGACATTAGGATGATGAATATAATGACTGTTTGTTCATGCAATAAGGCTCAAGGTGATCAATGGAACGTATGTCTTTGAGTTGCAGGATTAAACAGGAGTAACTGGAGGAAAGTCATGCAAACTCCGGTACAACAAATTTCTCTCCAAACAAATGAATGGCTTTAATAGCCTGACTGTGCGGGTACTGACCTTCTCTATCTCAGGCACAGTTCGAGAACAGTATATGAGTTTAGTGACCTCCAGGGGGTAAGTCTGTGTCCGGTGGGAAGAGGTTGTACATTAGGTGATATTCAGTTTTGGACAGCAGAAACTGTAGCATTTTCAAAATCATTAAGCACATCAGACTTCTATTTTTAGGCTAGATGGTAGCGTATAATAGTGACTTGTTGGCAAAACAAAGTACCACGTTTTTTTGGGGTCGCACGATTCATCAAAAAAGTGCCATTTAAAGTCATTTTCTCTAGCAAAAGTTTAAAACACTACAGAAACATTAAGTAATATATGTAGTGCCAAGGCTTGCGACTATATCTCAATTATAAACATTTAAAGAATGCAAAAAAGTACATGCAACACCCACTCGTTGGTAAGCGACTATCAGTGAAAGGAGTGAGATGGTTTTTCCTGTCCCTGATGGCATTTCCAGAACTCCGTGTCCCTAGGACAGTTAAAAAAGAAACGTTAAAACTTTACCGAATGCCCAGAATGCAGGTGTCTTGCAAACGAGGTGTAGGTGCTGTTGCATACCTTAGCATCAAGCGTCCTCTTGAGCTCCAGCATATAGGAGTATTGCTCAGGGTAAATGTAATCATACGGGAAATAGACCAGGAGACCTTCGATGTTCAACCTGAGAAAAGCAGCAGAGCGTAAAAACACTTACAAATTCACGCATTATACTTCATCTAAGACTACTCTTATTTTGATATGCATATTAGGTTTGCTTCAACTTCAACTTTAAAATATCTGATGAGGAAAAATAACTCACGGTCTTTTGTCACAAGACAATTTGCCAGCCACGTAGCTATATTGATCAATTAAATACGACTAAAATAATAAACTATAAAATGCATAACGGCAAATGATTATCATTTCGAGTACTTTGCAGTCTGCTAGCAGAGTACCTACTTCATTTTGCTGGTGTCACTCACGCTCTCCGCCGATTCCTGTATACAGTGTGCTTTAGCTCAGTGCTTCACATTAAAACAAGAGAGAGTTAATAATGACATCCAGAATTATTTACATATTCTATTCGGAATTCCTGTAACTATACCATACTCTGTTATGTCACATCTAAGCATGCAAGGAATAGAACGCTCTGCATTATTGTCCCTCCCTCCTCTAATTTGATTGGTTTATTTAATGGTAGGTCTTTATTTTGACGCTTCTGTATGGCTAGAGTTTATGTCAGTCCGTACAAGTGCGACGGAAGTACAACCCTTTTTAGTCCTGAGCTAGACCTAAATAATCAAGCTCTGAATGGCTTTTGATGTAGATTACTTTGTGTAGTGAAACTATGAAATGAGGATGGCAAGTGATTTTAACAATGCATCTTTTCTTTGTATAGACTGGAATTACTTTTAATGGGTTTTATGTGTTGGGTGGTTGTAAGATTTGCTCTGGTAGGTCGACAGACAGAGCCACATGGTACTAAGATGATATAAGGACGATATAAGAAAGGGACTTTCTTGGGGACAAGAGTCATATGTGTAACAAAGCAGGAGCGAAAAAAGACAGCGGTTTACGCGTAAACGGTGAGCAATACAGGTAATGCGAAAAGGGCAGGGGCATAGGAACCGGGTGGACGTGCACCCCTCAATAAATAATTTGGCTTCATTCGCCCTCCCCCACAAATAAATACACCTTTGCATTTAATTAAAATAATTAAAGTTGTGCCCCTCCTCCCCCAATATCAAACTCACTCCTGCAAGTCACTGTAAAAAGTATGTAAACCTCTAGGAAAATTAATTTTAAAAAGTGGGATATTGGAGCCAGCTGACTCTTTTCAATAGCGCATGAAATTGAATTCTATCAAATGCATTTATGAATATTTGGACTTCCGTCAATCTCCAGTCAGAGAGATAGTCACGAAATGAAGAAATTCAATACTGGCTATGTGAGTGACGCTATTGCCAGCGGCTCTATTTACCACCACTTAAACCACGTATTACAGGAGATTGGCCCCCTGTTGGCCACAAACACTCACTACACCAAGTATTAGATAAATGCGTTTCTTATTTAGCAGAAGCTGAACCAGCATGTTCTGGTAACCAGCTGGCTATCTTCTGACTGTCCCCGCTTACTATTTATTTAGTTTCTTAAACATCAGGGGCAGAGAGGTAGCTGTGGATTGGTCTGCCGCGGCCCCTGCCTTTAACTGACACCTGATCCACATGGCACCGGACCCCCACGGCAGGGGGTCTGACCGCAGATGGGGGGATACATGTAGCTCCTTCAGAATAGAAGCCTGTCCACCATGCGCGTGCTGACGAGGCCCCCTGCCCCCCAGTCCTGTCTCCAGGGCAGGGCCCCTCTTTCCCTATTGTAGATGAGGTTTCAAGCTCCATAATTTTCTTCAGCGTGGTTGTTTGAATCACATTTAGTCACCTAGGACCAATTTGCCTTGGGAAACCCTGCCAGGGGCAGCTGCCCCCGACAACGTAGCTCCTAGGATCATTGAGGCACACAAACCCCTCCACCAGGGTGTGTGTGCGTGCAGGTGTGTATGTGTTTTTGTATATATTACATTGTGGGGACCATTTTTTGGTCCCTACAAGGGGATACTCAATTTTCTAAAAAAAAAAACAAAAAAGATATGAATACAAACGTCCGTCCGTCCATCTGTCTAAAAAGGATATGCATGTTCTCCCCATGTTTGCATGGGTTTCATCCGTAATCTACAAACATGATTATCTGAACCGTTGTCTTCTGCCATATGATGGACTGACGTCACATGCAGGGCGCCCCCTGTTCCTACTCCTCTTTGCGATTCCTGGGATTGGCCCCAGACTCACCCTGACGTCGTGCTGGAAAAGTGTTTATGGAATCTAGATGAATAGATCACGCTGCAGAAATACAATTAAGAGGACATCACGAAAAAAATACCCCACAGTACACAAAAAGGGCAAATTGTTTTCATTTCTATTTTTATTTAAAATACAAAATGAGAATACAGGGTAAGATTTATAATAATAAAACCAACAATTTGAATTTTATAGCCAAATGTGAATTTCAGCAAAAATATAGTCTACAGCAACAAATGCAGAAAATATCTACATTTCCAGCCTTTTCCATTTTATACATTTCCAAAAATATTTCATTAATTTTCTTTAAGTAAGAATTACTGTATCTTTCCCAGCTGCCACTCTATGGTCAAAGGCTCCCATCTTAAAATGAAGTATGTTTACCTTTTTTTACCCCAATACATCCATAAAAAGGATTTTTGCTCTCCTTACTTCACTTCATCCTCTTCTTCCTGGACATTGATAATGTGATGAATCCTCACAACAATCCAGTACAGTATTAAGAAGTTAAACTTTTTAACATAAAACATGATAATACATATCTTGCTGAACATCGATAAACATTGATAAGTCAAGATGTTATTAGTTTTGATGAGCTTATTTTGTAGCATGTACATACATTTTATATTTAATTTATATTTTACATTATACTTTGAACTATATACTGATTTTACAAAAATATATGCAACATTATTTTAAATTATGTTTTTTAAAGACCTCGAGTTAGCAATAGCACAGTGTTCTGTCTGTTTTGTCATCATTAAAATAGCAGAACATGAATTAGAGTGTTGTCCATCCACAACAAAAATGATGATTATATTTTTTTATGTTATAAATTGCTTGTTGACATTCCTACTCCAGTAATAAAATCAGTACAGTCTTTTTTCCTTAATAAGAGAACAGACATAATGAGGAGGATAGGAAATATCTGGAAACCTCACTGCAGCCATACTGGCTCCATCTCACATCTGATAAGCATCCTCCATGGTCTTGTAGCGGTCCATGATTTTTAGCACATCTTCCAGGATGGAGGGACCTAGGTCTATATCGAGGCCAAGAAGCGAGTCCGAGTTGGGTAAACCTGGTGACTCGCTACGCTCGCTGTGCAGATCTTCATTGCTCAGCCCAGCATCAGAGTCTAGGCTGAGTCCACGATGGGGGTCCAATGGTAGGCAACCATCAGGCATAGAGTCCTCAGAAGATGCCTCTGAGAAGGATTCTGAGGATGGTACTAGATGCCTGAAAGCAGGATTGGCGACAGAGTAGTTGAAGTCATGACAGAAATCTCCATAGCAGCCTCCTCGATGACCATGTCCATCGCTGAAGGACATTGAGCGCTGTTGTTGCTGCTGTTGTGGCGGGGTCTCCTCTAAGTGTAGACGGGGCGGTTTTGGCGGGGCTTGCTCAGGGGCCATAAAGACTGGCATGGAAATGGTGCTCTTCAGAATGGGCATGTTGGGGTGAGAATGGCAGTGAGGATACTGCAGACCCTTTGCATCCACAGGGAAAGTCTCATCCAACTGGCAGTCGCCGTCGGACCGGCTTAGCGATGGAAGTATGTCTAGTTTGCCTTGCAAGAAGCCTACATCCCCAAACATATCTCCTTCACCTTCACGACCTACATGGGCACTGTGGCGTAAATCACCCAGTGGGGGGCTAATCATGTCACTTGAAAGGACATCTCGCAACTTCAGCTTCTTGCCCCGTTTTGGAGTGGAAGTCTTCAGGTACATGGGCATCTTGGCTGGCATTTTGTTACCCAGAATTCAGTGATGAGGCTAATAGCGTCTCAAAGGTCTCTCTGCTTTAGGGAGGGGCTTAAGAGGAACGTAGGGTTAAACCAATCATCGGTCTGGCTTTAAGCTCCTCCCTCATAAAAACAAAGACGGGAATGAAAGGAGAACGATGCTGATAGACTTTGTGCTCGTTTCCTTAAAAATATGTTAGCAGCAATTAATTTTTTTTGGCATCAGATTGTCAGGGATTTTCTTGAGAATACCATGACCTTCAGAAGCAATCTTCTTCACGAAGTGATTAGTCTGCTCCCTAACCAGTAGAAAAAGGCTTCCCTTAGGTACGACCACTGTAGAATTTAGTGTATGCAGCACTGCTTGACTGAAGAAGGTGATCAAGGCAACTCAGAGAATGTCAGAAAACTCGTTACAAAGCCCTGCAGAAAGAATAATGGAAAAAATAATAAAGATAAAGAAAAAAACTGAGGTTATATTAAGTCTTCTGGAACAGTACTCCACTACTCTACACTTTTCATCAGCGGTTCATCACGCATTCTAAAAGCCCACCAGCAAAATGTCCAATCTTATACGTAATCATTTAAAAAGTAGGAAAATTGCAAGAAAGTGCTAATACAAATTCCCTACTTCCTTCTTTCGCAGAAGGAATGTTCTATAAAAGGATGTCTGCCGTGACAAATCCAAAAAGTAGTCTTTATTAAGTTATGACTTTAAGTCAATCATTCGCTTTAATATCATGATCCGATACTGCTTCCAAATAGCTGGAGGCTGGAGATAACAATAGCACAATGACTGTCTGCTTCCTGATTATAATGGACTGTGGTTTAAAATTAAGGAGACATCCCCTGCCTGTAATTATAGACATTTTTACCACTTATTGTTATTCAAAAAAGAGAAAGACTTTCCTTATGTATGGCGACATGCATTTTCAAAAGTGATATTTGTTCTTTCGGCCTTATTCCACACTTCTGTGCCGTTGCTGCACCGCGAAAATGATTGCGTGTGTCTGAGACGAAACCTACTTTTAACTCCACATTTCCAGAAAATGGGATTTTACAAAAAATCTGGATTTTTAAACTTTAGTAATTTGACTTGATTTTTTTTGTTATTTAATTTTGCATCCTATGTTTATTCCCAAAAAGTGAATTATCTCTGTATAGTATCTTAAAAAGGGGGGGGGGGTGTTATGGTGCTTCGCAGAAATGAAATTTAATTTCTCAATATCTTTTCATCACCCTATGGTCTTCCCTCTTGGCTCTGATGTCTGAACCCATTCTTCATATAGACTTAAAATAAAGGACTGTAATAGTCCTCGCGCCGGATACGGCTCTAATCCTCTCTCACTCCCTGACCATTGAAAGGCTCTGCTCTTACTCACCCAGGACCTATTTATGGAAACAGACTTACGTACCAATGGCGTCACTTAGAACATTAAATCAGACAGGCTGTTACATTCAACATTTTTCCGCTTCACAGATATTTATCACTATACTTCACAAACCAAAAAGCAACTTATTTAGTAGACTATAGTTAATATACGTTAATATTAATATGATCAAATCATAAAGAAAGCTCTTTTGAAGATAAAAGCACACAAGACAACCTGAGCTGTTCTGTCAGCCATAAAACCTGTAGAAACTGTACATCATTACAGTTTAATTTTCAAATTATGTTTACCTGAAACGTACATATTTCACTTCCTATTTGTGATGCTGTGTTAATGAGCTTTATAATAAAAAAAAAATTGGATGCTGACAATAGCCTTACTGAGGCTTGAACTTGTGTGTCCCTTGATTTTGCAAGAAATCCCTTATGCAAGAGTTAAACTGAGAAAATAGGTAATGTTCTCCACACAATTAAAAATAACTTTTTTGGTTATTCGAACTGATTATTGATTTTTACACCTTCCTTTTTCATATGCCCACTAAAACACATTAAATGTGTGCCAGTACAAATTATACATTTAATTTCAGTTATTTTCCCCTTTTAAACAGTATCGGTCAATAACCAATCGTAGCACCATAAGGCGCTATATTAAAAGCAGATTAAGCAGCAATGAAACAAACAATTTGCGCACAATAAAAAGCTCACAGCATTATGATGTTAGAAAAAAAAAACTTCATAGGTACTCACCTTTATTGTAAAACAGAGAACTACAGCCTCAGTGCGCTCCTTGTGAACGCAGTGCCCTCCCGACATTTGCTAGTAACAGTAAAATAAACCTCTTATAGCTGCTTCAGGAGCCGATGAGCCGCTCGGCTGAAACTGGAGAGGAGGCGGCGTGATGATCGTGGATGGGAGGCGGGGAGGGTGCGAGTCATACATCTGTTAGGATGGCAAATAAGTCAGAGGCGCTTCTCAAATCACCACTTTTTATTGTGCTGTATTTTTATTTCTTACTGAGGTGTGTACAAAAGCAAGATATAAATGATTTTGTTTCTGTCACGTCGGACGATAATTGTGCAATTAACGTGAAATCGATCCTTTATTTTATTTTGCATTACTGCGCTTCAACTTTTTTTTTTTTTGAACCGCAAGAGCCATTTCTTTCAATTTCTTATGCCAATTGCTGCAGAAAGTATCCATAGTACTAATTGTTTAATATGGACAGAGGTTAATGATTATAATAACTATAGCGGTCCAAAAATACTGTTTAAAAGTTGTGCCTCCATCTTTGAAAATCTCATATAATGTCATTTTATTTCGTTAACAGAAAATGGCGTGTGTGATTGTAAAAGTCTCATTACCTCACGAAAAACGCAATAACTTTCATGCATTTTACGATTGTGCTGCCTGTAAAAACGACAAAAACAAGAAAGGCGTAGTCACTGTCAAGAGGATGCTAAAGTCATTTTCACGTCGACCAGAACAAATGGGCCACTCCCTGTGGCAATTAATCTAATTAGGGACTGCTTACTCGCGGCTTGGTAAATCACTTTGCGCTTCTGCTTTGCTCATACAACAGCTTCTAACAAGTGTCTGCCTAACAAGTAGGCTGCCTTCCATATTTAACCATTTTATGGCTACTTTTAAAATTTTCGTTTACAACTAGGAAACTCAGTTATTGTAAGTTTATATTAGAATTTTACAAAGGGTATGAGAAACCATTAATTACAAAATATTGTGCAGATGAGCAAACAAACTAATAAATATGACTCCAAACAATTATGTACACATTCAGCTATATATATAGGGTCGGACCTGGCTCGGTTTTACCAGAGTAACTAATGACAGGTAGGCGGCGTAGGCCTACATCTAATTACAGCCAGAAATTTACTTTAACACAAAAACATTAAACCCATATAAATTATATATATAGCCTTCTCTGTTTGTTTGATTTACTCTGTTATGTACAATTTTAGTTCGCCTGAAGATTCATATGTAATTTAACATGTTATTTCAGACAATGACCTTGGGGGGAGTGGGTCTGATATGACATGAAGAGGTGTTCGTATCAAAGCATGTTCTTCTACTCCTATAATAGTCAGAAAGAATGAGTCATTCTATTGTTTCTGCTCATTGATTTTTTCATTTTAGGAGGTATTTCTTCAGTGGGCTGAGCCCCCTAGGGTCAAATCCTAGAATAGCCTCCGGTGCCAGTTCTGAAAAAAACCCCAGACCAGACTCACATGACTTGTTATTTAATCTTTACTGTACAAACGTTTGGGGGGGGGGCATCAAAAAGTCAGTTTTTCAAGGAAGACACGAGTCTATAAACAAGATTAGAGATTTTAAAAAGAAGAACCGTGAATGATTGGTAGTGATAAGAAAAACAAAAATAATTTGGGCAGAAAGAGTGATTCAGATAAAGAGACGGCCTTTCTGCCTGTTTGCTGCTTAATCAATACGCACACTGGGGAGTCACTGCTGTCACGCTCCAGTGTAACAGCTGGAGGGAGCAGCCTGGGTTTCCAGGACCTGTGGATGATAGTGTAGGACTGTTTCATACTTCTTGCAAAGTGGATATTAGCTCCAAAGGTGATCTAGGAATAATTAATATTCAATACTATTTTGCAAAGCATGGGGAGTCCAATTAAATTAGGCGACCATGGTCTGCAATTGTGCATTTGCCCACAGTGATAAAAAGCAGTGACACTGCACTGCTGCTCCTTCACTGCACAGCCCAGTTTGTAATAAAGAACGCACACACTACTTTGTGACGCTCGTGAAAACATTGTGTGGCTTCCGCATTTTTTCAGCTTAAGGTACAGTACAGTAAATATGTAGTACAAGTACTAAGAAAAACATTGACTGACACTAAATAAGACCCATATGAAACTGTTCCGACTTATCTACAAACTGGATTTAAAGACAAATTTAAGGAATGGGTCTCATTCATAACCGGAGGACTTCCTGTAATATCTATAAGATATATATATATATATATATACAGTCTTTAGGATAGCTGCTTTGAAAACAGATATGATAAACAATACTCAGGTTAGTACAGTACAAAATGTTGACAAATGGGGCACATCCGTTTCCAATGGTATAACAAAGGGTGACACAACGAAAGGGGAAATGGAACAGCAGTCCAAGGGATGACCTGGGAGGAAGGATACGGTAAATGTTTCAGCCCACTCTTCCCAAAAACACACAGGCGGCAGGCTACGGGACTCCATCGCCTGGCGTGCTTATCTACCAATGGCACCATGGGAGAACACCATGTATTCCTGACCACTTCCTGTTCTAACCTCCCCTCGTTCTTTTAACAAGTGCTTTGTGAAGTGGATGCGTCACATATAACAATAAAATACAATAGGCAGTCACACTCACCATACATTTATTTACTTAGCAGACATTTTTATGTAAAATGACGGACACTGGATTAAAGCTTGGCTTCAGAGACGAGGCCCAGTCAACACCCCTAGATCAGCCCACCAGTGATATGACACCTACTAGCCTCGGGATTTGAACCCATGACTTTCTGACCATGGGAACAGATCTCAAATCCACTGACCTTATTAGTACTTATTATATGCCATTGAATTGCTTTTTGTGGATTTATTTTCCTTCAGCATCCACTGATTATGAGTGGAAAGATGGAGAAAATGTGAATAGGCCCACTGTATTTTTAAGTGATACAAATAGTAATTAGCAGATTACTTATTTTCTGTACAGATTATTGTTCTGTATAATATATGTACTTATGAATAGTAGAAATGCAGAAATATAGTAAGGTTAACTAATACATAAATGGTTGATCTTATGGAACTAAATGTAAAAAAAAATCCATATTTATTCCATAAATATGTGTGTGTATATATATTTATATATCTTGTTTATTGAACTTTTGCTATCAGAAATAATGCTATTCATGAATATACCAGATCACTTCTCCAGATGAATGTGTAATATTGGTATATAGGATATTGAAACTGAAACTTCTCATTTAAAATGAATAGCAAATGACTAATTATGAAGAAAGCTTTCCATGGGATTTTCCTGGGAATTTTTGGGAATTATTGGGGAATTAATATTTCCCTGTGTATGTACAGGTGTCAAACATACTAAAGATTTGTAGATTTAAGTTTTAGCACTTTAACTTTCAGACACTTTATTGAAGACAAACAAGGCACGAGGAAAGAGGCTGCTCATTCTGGAGAATCTGGTATGTCAGAACTCACATTCACATTGGGGTCACTATTCACTTCAGCTGAGGTGTTGGACGGGTGAGGGTCAGACTCAAAGAGCCTCAGATTTGCCTGAACTGACACAAATTTCTTTACCTGTACATTTTTAAGCCTGTTGTGGACTTTTGTTTGTGTAGAGCCAAACAGAGACCACTTGTGCTGAGGAGTAGCTGAAGATTGAGATCATTGCTTCAACCGGGCCTAGGATGAGCAAATTACATCATCACAGAATGAACTTTACTAAAACATCAATGACATCAGTTAGATGGCTAAAATATTACATCTCATCCATTAGATCGATTGATTACTTGAGGAGTAGCTGACTAGTGTTCTGAATATTATATATCCACGATTACAGTTTAACTTTATATTTAAAACAATAACAAAAAATATGAACTTAGCATAGTTTAGTATTTCACTGATCCAGTGTCAACTCATGCAAGTTGCAAAAAGTAGTAACCACGCATAGCCTCAAAAGTGGTACAAAATGACCTCTTGTTGGGAGTGCATTGTAAATTCCCAAAGTTCCCATGACGAATTTCCAAGCAAACTTCCCAGAATGTTTCCAGAAATTTACCGGAAATTTTCCACCCCCTTGTAACTCTACACACCAACATACCTGGAAACAATGACTCACAATGTAGTTCTGATATGTTCATTTCATAGTAATTAGTTTGATGATAAAATTTGTTCAAAAACCAGCTGATTTCAGATCATTTTATCAACTTACTTTAAGGTGCTTGACACCAAAGAGCACAGGAATTTCTATGGAAGCCAGTCAACAGTTATGATTGAGTTTTGGGTGTGTTCTCCCACACCAAGCAAAGGAAAGCAGACCTCCACCAGATGAATACTTCCATGTTGGTACCTATCAGAAGCTTATCTTGCCTGCTGCTAATTAAATGAAAGTATCAGCACAAAAGCTACCTACTTGAAAATTAATTCCTAAACGTTTCATGTATATTGGCTTAAAATAATTGACAGAATATCATTGTTACACCACTTATGTGGACTAATGAACAAAAATTCTAAAGATAAATCATTGATGGTGGGGGAGAGGTGAGACTCGAAACAAACAATCTTAAGTCCACCGTAAAATTTATTCTTCACTTTAGCTGGTAGAAAGAATGTCAGATGAGACATTTTATGCAAAGCAAAACTGCTTTCTAGAAAAAGCTTAGGATCATTGCGGGCAGGTGTTTCAGTGGATGTCAGTTTTGTTAATTATACATTAATCAAATTAACAATTGAAATGGTATAATGGAAGTGGATTGTTTGCAAAACTTTAAGGAGCTCTCAAGCACCCAGCCTCGGATCCCAAAAGAAAGACACAAATTCCTGTAATGATTCATTCTGAAGTTGAGCTTGTATCGCCTTTATTAAATACTTCAGTCTCAACTACAGTAAATTACAAAATGTTGCGTTCTCTCAAATAGGGATTTACAAAGCTGACATTTTTCCATTTTGCAAAGGAAAAATAACAATATGCCCTGGTGCATTCTGGTCACGCAAGGCTGTCTGATCCTAGGTGGAAAGTGCATGGTTTTTTTTTGCTTTCTTTTTCTCAATTTTTTTTTTAAAAACTTCCTGATCTGATTTTTTCTTCTCCTTTCACTGTACAGGTTGCACATTTTAAATTACATCTTATTTTGAGTAGAGCGAGGAACCTAAAAAAAAAAAAAAAAAAGAAGATCAAATTCAAATGCCAAACAAAACGAAACAGATTTTCTTTGTTAAGTATAAAAAATAAATAAAGATGATATATTACACAAAAAAAATCAGGAGCGAATTTCCATTGTACAATTGTTTTTTTTGTTTTTTTAATCCAAGCGTGTGTGATTGCAACCCCAAAGGGAGGAGGGGGGGAAAAAACAATGCAACCTTTCTCCCACTCCAAAACAAAACAAAAATAAAAACAAACACAAGGTTAAAGCTAGTGTACTGCAACATAGAATAGCTAAAATTGTTAAAATACAACTGTGATTATTGACGGTTGATAGTTGAAACAAACTGTCCTCCCAGTAAAAGAAAACTCCTGGTTTTCTCTGTGGCAGTGCATGCTTTCGATCACCCTACTTCCTCCAGTTCCGGAATGACAGGAGTTGTGCAACAACACTGCACACGCAAGTAGACAGAGCAGAAGAAGCAATTATTCAGGGAACCTTCTAATAGGACAGGTGGGAAAAAACAAAGAAAAAAAAGTGGAACCTCAAAGGAAAGGCCATCTACCCTCAGAACAGTATTATACAACTGATAAGAGACTGTAGGAGTGTATTTCACAAAATAAAGCCAAAGTACATGGAACTATGTGGCTTTTTCACTTTATTTCCTTGTAAATTATGGAGGGATTCATGAAACGGGAATACATTTATTTTATACATTTTTTTAAAGTTTGCTTTAAAATAGAAGTTTTCCCCTTTAATCATAAGTATCACCCATACCCGACCCCCCTCCCCCAAAGTTTTATAGAATTTTCCAACACTGTGATATATCAAGGACAGGGAAAAGCGGACGCACATCTCCATCCGCCCCCAGCACGTTTACATATTGTCGCGCTGGACATTTAAAAAGAACAGAGAGTGTGAGAGCACTGTTCACTGGCAGAAGGGTGAGGCAGTGGGGTCGAAGCCCTTAAAGACGTCCTTGAGAGAGGCGGCATCCTGGTCAGCGCTGTCAGTCTCAGCTGGGCTGCTGCCACCGAAGGGGCTACCGGTGCCGCTGGGCTTGCTAGCCTGCTTGACCATACTAAAGAGGGTGGAAACAGGCAGATTGTGGACGGCAGGCGCTGGCTGCTCTGAGGTTGCAGTGGGTGCAGGACCGGCCGAGGAGGTGCCAGCGACCGCACCTGTACTCGCACTCCCCGAAGGCGAGGGAGCGGGCTTGGGGCGGGGCCTGTTGTAGCTGTTGTAGCGGTCCGTCACAGGCTCGGCGCCGCTCTTCTCCGTCTCGGGCTGGTCCAGAGCCGACCTGCGCACAAACAGCGGCTCTTTCACCTTGGCCTTGGCCGACTCGGTGGTGCTGGTGACGCTGCTAGTGTTCGTGGTGGTGCCGGCCCCGTCGGGCTTGGCCGCGCTCTGAGTCCGTGGGTCATAGAGACTGATCCCGCTCAAGACGCTGCTCTGACTGCCCCCGCCACTGCCAACCCCCCGGCTAGTGCCTCCTGCGGAGAGCAGCCGAGGGTCATAGGGGGCAATCGTGGGTGGGGAGGAGGCAGACGAGGTTGTAGAAGCCGCCGGCGCTGGGGACTCAGCGGACTGCTTGAGCGCCGACTTCTGGGGCTGAACTCGGGGGTCAGCGGGTGCCTTGCGGGCCGTACGAGGATCGATGGGCTTTTCCGTGGCAGCAGGGGCTGTGGGTGTTGGCGTGGGCCCCGATGACGAGGGGGGGGTGGGGGAGGTGCCGGTGGCATTGACCGTCTTGAGGATGCGAGAGAGCAGCTCAAAGTCCGGGAGGGCGGCGGAGGCAGCGGGATCGGCGGCAGCGGGAGGCGGCGGCGCTGCAGCCAAGGTGGGGGCAGTGTGGAGCTGCTGCTGTGCCCGAGAAAGACGAGGGTCGAGAGAGCTGACGGGGGGGATTCCTGGAGGAAGCGGAAGGAAGTCCTGCTTGGGGATGGGCACAGGGATCAAGTCCTCGGGGTTCCATAGGATACCCTTGGAGAAGTGAGGCTTGTGCAGGATGATGTCCTTTTTAATGTGACTAAACTGCTGCAGCTGGGAACGCGGGTCCCTCAGGGCCATCCCCATCAGGGGGTCCAAGGGGATGGGCACTGGCTTGTCTCTCAGCACCCGCTCCACTTCCTCCTCTTCGCCAGGGGTGGGAGCAGGGGGTTTGTGGGCATGGGGGATGTCGGGCTTCTGGTGAAGCGAGGCTGCGTGTCGGGCGAGACGAGGGTCTGCCGGAGTGCTAGACGAGGCAGAAGACGGAGAGGCGGCCGCACTGGACTCGGCAGAAGAGCCGGGGTCAGAGGCCCGGGACAGGCGCGGGTCACGAGCCAGACGGGGATCGGCAGGGCGGCTGGGAGGCTGCAGGGAGGAGGCCTTCTGCAGTCGGGGGTCACTGGGACCCCCCTCAGGTTTCACACCCCCCTGAGTCTGCTGCCGAAGTGTCTTCAGGATAGACGTGACACTACCACCTCCGTCCTCGTCCTCACTGGAATACCAGTTGGCAGAATCACCTGCAGCGAAAATGATATATATTTTTTTACGTTATGTAAATGAAAATGTATAGAAAATAAAAATGAAATAAAAATACACACATTCTGGTATACTTTCTCCTGAATTATTATAGAATAAATATTAACGTGGAACAACAGCCCCACCTAGTGGGAAGATTTATGAAGTTTTATTATTAACCATTTCACAAAAGGCAAACATGGCAACGGGTGGGACTAGGAGGCCAAATCCAATCACATATTTTGATTAGTTTAATTAGAGAAGCGGAGAATCAGACTAGCTTTCCTACTGCTAGGACATGCAGTTACCTAACTTAGCTGATGTACCAGAACAATGACCGTCTCCCTTGCCATTACCTTCAGCGTCCCTTTCGGCGCCGCCCTCCGCCAGCCGCCGCGCCCGCTCCTCCTCTTCCTGCTGCTTCTGCTGTATCCTCATGAACAGCACGCGCTGGGCGGGCGGCAGGAAGTCCGGCACTGCCATACCTGCCTGCTGGCTGCCAGAGCCGCCACCAGAGGGACCCTCTGCGGCCATCATCGCTCCTTGTTTTCCAGAGGCTTGATCGCCGAAGCTGCCCCCTTCACCCTCTGACATGCCCCCGTACTCCTGGTACTCCTCTCCTACGAAGCACACAACCAGGATTTACAATCTGTTTTCTGGCACTGCATATCGCCGTTTTGTCTTGTATTTACCAGCAATAACTTGATGCATATTACCAATACAGATGCAATTAAGAAATTCAGTGCAGAAGGTAAACATGATAATAAACCTTGAAATGACCATAGGAGTACAACCAGTCCAGTTGCTACATTTTTCTGATAAATCTATGCCACCCTTTGTAATCTATAAGCGTGATAAATGCAGTGTTTTTTTATGAGATTTGATTAAATCAAATAATAAGGGTAGATTATCTATTCTACATGACTTAACTGAAAAATAAAGTGTAGGATGATAGACTGATCTTGACAGACCTTTGCAGTACAGACCGCTCACCTTCTGTGCCATTGTCCTCCATCTCCATGCCCTGTTTCTGGTGGTAGAAATTGTCGTAGTAGTTTCCCCCGGGTGGTGGAGGTCCGGGAGGCATCATGCCGGGGTGAGGTGGTCCTTCTCCTGGACCAAAGTTTCCCATCATTGGAGGCCCTGGTCCCATCGAAGGGGGACCCTGGTTCATCCCTGGGGGACCCATGGGAGGCATGTCATGGGGTCCGGGGGGCATCATTCCAGGCGGGGCAGGTCCCATGTGTCCTGGAGGAGGAGGACCGGGAAAGCGGGGGGGAGGGCCAATCGGAGGTCCCGAAGGTCCAGGGGGGCCAGGAGGACCTGGAGGGGCTCCAGGGACTTGGCCTCTGTAGGTGCAGAAAACTGCCCATTAGCTTACCTCACCGAAGCTAGACTGTGTTTACATGAATATATTATTTAAAATAGCACAATTTATTAATAGTTATTTAATAGTGCAAAGTTAGTTAAAAGTGCGAACCTGACGCCGAGTTTCTGAGCCAGCTGTCCTGTGGGCTGCACCACAATCTCAAAAAGAGATGGAATCTTCTTTCCAGAGTTTCCAGGGCAGGAGGATGGAGGGCCCATAGGAGGTGGCAGAGGTCCGTTTGCGTTTGGGGGCCCCTGGTAGGGGCCTCCCTCTGGGCAAGGAGGTGGGCAAGGACCTGGTCCTGGAGGTGGGCCTGGGGGTGCCATGTGACCTGGTGGAGGGCCAGGAGGTCCAAAATCTACGGGGGCATTGGAGTCAGCAGGACCAGGGCGAGGGGGTGTTGGCAGCAAGCCTACCCCAGGAGGGGGCTTGGGCAGGGGATTGATGCCCTGCTTCTTCAGCTCCTCAACCTCCTTCTCATCCTCAGCTCCAGCTTCTGCATCCTCTGCGAGCATCTGCAAACAAAGAACGGGCAGCGGGCAAGCAACAAACGAGATGAGTGATCTAAATGAGTGCTGGTACCAACGATAGAGTGAGAAATCAGATCAATGTTGAAATGACTCAATATGTAGACTATATCAATTATTGGACATGGTCGGTGGACACAGAAAAGCAAACAGAGGGAACAAGCAAAAGGTCAGGGAAAAAAATAGCTCTTCAAATAGAAAAAACACCTGTAAATTTTAATATCTGCAGCTCACCTTGTCCAGGAGATCCTGGGTGTCTTCTGTCAATGCCTTGTGGGAGAACATACACTCTTCCCCATTAACACAGCTTCCGGTGGTGTGAAACAGCTTGCAGGGAAAATCTCGTGTTCTGCAGTCAAGGAGCTATCAATAAATTGATCAATCTCATTTAATGGATTGTTTGCGTAATAAGAGAATCTTTACAGATTGACCTTGACGTTCATCAGTTGCTCCAAGTACAAATGACAAACAGAAACAGGGTTTAAAATGATTAACTTTTCAGTCAATAAAGATCAACTCAGAGAAAAAAATAACTATGTGGATATATATGGAAATACATAGCTGGACTGGGAGACACCGTGCGTTTATAAAAACGGGGTGAAACTGAATGATGCAGAATTGCAGCCTCCTGACAGACAGTAATGAAGGATATCGTGCATATACGGACAGTTCTCTGCCCGCGCGCAGAAGCCGGTGATATAGAACTTGCAGAGCTCCTTCTTCTTGGGCAGTTCAATGTCATGGCTGAAGTTGCAGTGTTCTCCCTAAAAAGATAAGACACAAAATTAAATGGAGCACTAAACAGCCACTCAAAAAACTATCAAATGGCAGCAGGGTTAGAAATCTGACCAAAAAATCCAGGCAAAATGGTGGCAAGAACTCGTTTTGCAAATTAAGAACATATACCGAGCTAAAGATGAAAATGGACACAGCAGTCGGTGTAAATAAACACAACTAATAATTTAAAAGATGCTGTAAGTTTGCTGTGACAATGTGAATTAACTGATCCCTTGTTGGACTTGTTATATATTTATACACCGGAATAAGAAAGGCATCTGTGAAAACTGCAGAAAGTGTTCAGTGGTAGAATGATGTGTCAGATACTTAAACCGCAATACTCCTTACCCAAGTGCAGCGTCCCTCGACGTAATACTTGCAAATAGCTTTGCCTTTCTTGTCTTGTCCATGCTTGTCCTGGTCATTCCTCCGTTGGCCGCCCCCACCGTCCTGCAGATGCCAAAACAGAATTCTGTTCTAAATATACAGCCCCCACCAATGCATATCATATTTAGCAACACCCATAAAATACACCACCTTAAACATAACTGCATCCAGTGATAGGGAGGACAACCAGTGGTTGCACCTTGCATTCGGGCCATGCAGTGTAGAGAGAAGTCCCTTGGCCTCATGTGCACTGCTTTGTACTTGCAAGTGGCAATAATTGAGCACGACAGTGTATTATGTTTAGAAGCATTTTTTAGCTTCTGGATGACTCACCCCCATATCCATATCTCCATTGTTGTCTTCATCATGGATCTGGTCTCCTCGTCCTCTGCCTCTATTCCTCCCTCGACCACGGTTCATGCCGCGACCTCCCTTGCCCCGGCCACGCCCTCGCCCGCCTTTACCACCTAAGTCAACAGCACAACATAATGAGCCAAAAATCATTCATACAAGTTACAGTAAAGACGAGGTGACACTCAAAACAGGACACAGCAATCAACATGATATTGGTCTACAGTGAACATCTTTGTTTATAAGAGTTCGCAGATCAAAATCACAAATAAAAAAATAAAAGCACGGTTGGCTGTTGGACATGGTACATTCTTTTCACTGCACTAATGCAACAGATATTCGGTTCAGTCAGTGTCACTCACCCCGGCCACGATCCTTTGACTTCCTATACTGATTCAACTCTTTAGAGTAATCATCGTAATCATCTTCTCCCATGTTGTCATAATCATCGTCTACATACTGAAAATGACATAAAAGTTAGTTTTTACTTGCAGTTAATGGTATGAATGGATAAGATTAAATATTAAATATTTAAATACCTACATTAAACAAATATCAAATATTTCCCTCAGTAAATGTGACGTACAGTATACAACCGCATACCAGGGTCATGAGTTTTTACCCAGCAAAAGCCTAATACTACTGGCTCAGCTACTTGTAATGTTTACTGTATATCACATTAATAATAACTTTCCTGTTACAAAATCAGACCAAGGACAAATACTAAAGGCTGATACATACTTCTGCGTCGAGGTTACGTCACGACCTACGCAAGTGGCCTTTGCCATCGCCAGCATTTATACTTGTGTGCTGGTGTGTGTTGCTCAGCAATTATACCGCCAAAACGCTAAGTGCTACACTGTCTTGTATGTTGCATTTTTTTCTCTTCCTACCCTGAGATAAATTCAATTGTTGAATCATGAAGCTAAAACAGAAAAATACAAACATGTAACAAAGTATCCATTTATCGAGCCCTGGTTATATTTGTGCTGCTCCAAACTTCCCGCAGACAAATTTGTGAAAAAGTTGAGCCGCTACAAAGTCACTATTTATGCATTTTCCCTTCCAGTTGGTGTCTGTGCTGCTTTTTTTACTTTTTTTAGTCTTGTAAAGTACGAATAAACAATGGAGGTAAATGAAATTGGCGCTGTCATGCTGTTTTGTAGATCTGTTGCTGCGATGCCTAAGGTGGATTATTTAATGCTAGATATAAACAATGCTTCAGTGTCAATCAGTGATATAAGTACATCTGGGATGCACGCTTTCTTCACTCCCATAAAAAAAAAATTCTACCACGCGAACCAATCACAGGTCTTGCGGTCTATGTCACCGCCATTTCTGGCTACAGCGTAGGGTCCACGGCTATGTCACACTTATGGTGTGGAACTGACGCAGAAGTTTAAATCAACATTAATAGAACACAAACGTCATATCATACCTCCATTTCGTCTCCATACATCATCCCATCTCCGTCGTCATTGTCTCCGCCCATTTTGCCTCGTCCACGGCCCCTCCCACCACCTCTTCCACCACGCCCCCTCATTCCTCCCCGGCCACGCCCACGCTGGTTTTTCAGGCGACTTTTACCACCTAGAAGGACACATCACACACATAAACGGACTGCTCCTCCACAACATCGTTAGCAACCAGCCATGTTGCTCTTGTATTTAAAGGTATTACATTATTAATACACCTTACTGAAACAGTTAAATAGGTTGGATGAAATCTCAAAACATTAAAAAAAAATTAAGGTTAACTTCTACAGCCAAGTCCTTTTTCCATGATAAAGGGATCCACTCCTCACCTCTGCCCCCGTGGCTGTTACCTCGACCCCCTCTGTTGCCACTCCCACCGCCCTCTTTGGCCTTGCGATACTGGTTCAGCTCCTTGGCAAAGTCATCATAGTCTTCCTCACCCATCTCCTCATCCTCCTCTCCCTCATAGGTTTCATCTTCATACTCGTCGTAGCCTCCATAGCCTTGCTTGTCCATCTTCATGTAACCCACTTTTTTGGGCATAGGTCCACCATGGCTTGCAGTCGGAGGCGGGGGATAACTGGAATGAGACTAGGAGGCAAAAAATAAAATGGTCTTGAAGCAGCACAGAAAATATCAGGTTTGCCTTTTTATTAGATTTTTTTTTTTTTTAGTTATTATTGAGGTGCACACTACATTCATAAAATACCTGAGGAGGGTATTGGGGACTGTACTCCCGGTACTTCCTCTTTTCACTTGGGCTATAGTCCGAATCGTCGCTGAAGTCGGAGTGGTCATCACTGGAGGAGGCATGTCGCTATGGAAACCACACACATAAGGTTAGGGTGAGAGATGGACCTAATGATAGTCAAACACAGATAATGGGCATCATCCTCATCAAAGCAGAAAAATTCACTACATATTTTTCAAAGGGGACTGAAACCGCTATTAAAACAAATGACATGGTCAACGGAGCTCGATATATGGCACACAGCCTAATTGTGAAGTTTCAAAATTAGCTGTCTGAACGGCAAATAAAAAAAAAAATGTATTCAGAACGTCTCAAATTCCCCCCATTACAATTCCCATGTTGTAGATATGAGATGAGGTAAGACAGTAGCTCAGTGAGTTGATTCAAATCCTCAAAGAAATGATTTGTTTGCAGGTTTCCTCTGAGTACCAAAGACATGCAACTACGCTAACTGACGTTTCCGAATCATTCCTAGCATGTGAGAGTGCGGGGAAGTGCATGTGACCTGTGACAGAAAGACATCCCACCCAGAATACACATGGATAGCTGCTGGACTGGCTAATGGTAAGAAGTTTTTGATTATGTTAAGAATGACTTGGGTGTCCATCAATGACTGCGAGGCATTCTGGGTTTCTGCGGCCATTAGTCTGGATCAGAGGCTGAATGAGAGTCACACCTTGTGCCTGGATTTGCGCCTCTTTTTGGCCCTTCTCTTCTCTTTCTCCCTCTCTCTCTCTTTCCTTCTCTTCCTCTTCCGGCGATGGGCTTTGTCGTCATCTGAGCCGCTGGCATGGCGCTCCTTGCTGCGGTGTGGCTTCTCCTGGGCCTCCCCCCCCCGGCTGGGTGGCTCTGCCTCACCCCCGTCGTCCTCCAGCTCACCTTCCTCCAACTCCTCATCCTCGTGCCTACGATTACACAAATACAGCATTACCATACCGTACCACACCACAGAGCTCCAGCTCACCGGGGCCAAGGTCCTTTAACTTCACTACAACGTACACATAGCGGTCATAAGGTCAGAAGCTTGACCTAAATTACCATCTAAAAAGACCACTGATAGTGTCAGCATTGCTACTTCCAAACCTTGAATTGATGAGGCAGTAATTTCCCAAGATGATCTTATACTTTTGTCACTACATACCATTTATAGAGCAAAGCCATAATGTAGCAAATTATATTTAATAAACCTTGATGACCGAGTGCAAAACCACCTGATTATACACAGCAAAAATGTATGTATTTTTGTGTGTCCCATTTAACATATTTCACCACAGGAAGCAACATTCAGCTGCGGAAAATGCACCCTTTATAAATACCTGAAAAAGACTGTGGTAATAATGTAGAATCTCACTGTTACTTATCTGGGAGTTTAGTAGGCCTGTACATGTGTCTTGAGCAAAACACCAGCAAATGACAACCAGTGGAAAAAGTACTTCTGTCCTATCAGTTGGTTACAAAAGCATTTAAGTTTTCACACGTTTACTTTCTCACGGTTACTTCAGACAGCCTGACGTATGAGTCTGTGATCTGTAAATATAAATAACCACTTAAAATCTAACTGTCCCGGGGGCCCCTCTGACAATTTGTCAACATATTCACTTGGATGAGGCATATTGCTATGAAACAATTTGCTTTTAATATTAAGTCTGAGCAACAAACTCTCCTCAAATCGGATATAATGTTAATAAAGTATCATTATGCTGCAGGATGTACAGAAACTGAACTCATGGTCTTTCATGAAAATAACAGGGTGGCCTAATTTCACAGGTCGAAATTATATTTCGGGGACAAACTTCATGAATCACTATAAAAAAAGTTCTAAAATGTTTTAAGATTTATTCAGGGGTACAATCCTTGTTATTTTTTTTTAGTAATTCTGGGTAACTTAGGGATATGCTGATGGGTTTATTTTCGGTGCAATATGAGCTGAAAGCACCCTACAATATAAACGCAGACCACAACCATATTTGTGAATGGTGAACATTTCTTTTCCTTTTGGTGAATATTGCAAGATGTTTGCAGCACACATGTTCACGATTTAACAGCTGGGGTATTCATTACGTTCACATTTTGCATACATTCCCAGTATTTATCCACATTAGGGAAGGGTAATATCAGGGACTGCGGTATTAGGGTTCATGAGACCCTGGACGTGTTCAGAAAATGGGAAGCAATGACACAGATCAATCAATATTGGGGTAATAGAACATTTACAATGAAACATTGTGTTTTGCTTTTGACTGTGGGGGGTGCTGGGTGGTAGTGAAGGGGGAAAACACAGACAGTAGAGGGACTTAAAACAGTCAATAAGGGTTGTGCTTCAACCATCACTTAACTTGCCCCTGCTGAAATGTAAATAAGACAGTTCAAGAGATACACATATTACATATGTGAGAATGTGTGCCAAACTACCACCTGAGATAACTTAGCAAACTAAGACCAGTAAGATTTACACAAAGTGTCATTAATTAAACTATGACAATGCAATGCAATCTCTCTTCGCCAGCCCTATCGGCCTCATCTTACTGGAAACCTACCAGTGTTATTCAAAGAGGAAAACAACTTGTGCTACCTTGGTGTTTCATGGTAGTAAATGAAACTCCTTCTGGACTAGCCACCAGGGAAACTACATTAAGCTACAGTGCTGGGCGTTCTGGCTATAAATTAAAGCCTACAAAGAAATTTATCTTCTTCTGCACAAGAAGAATCCACATTGTACGTATTAACATCTGGCCCTTTCCAAAATTCAACATGATACCAAATTCCCTTCCTGTGGATTTGCGTACCCTTTCGACTGCTCAACGATCATCAATTTGTCAGTTAGTGAACTTAGGAGTGGCTGGCACTTGTTAAAGCATCACGATGGATTTGAATATGACAAAGTGTTTGTTCACAGATTAAACAAAGTGCTTTAGGCAGCCCGAAAGGCACACTCTCCAAAGAGCTCACTGCTGCAATTCATAAATTGCTACATAGAGAATTATTTATAAATAAAATCAGCTTGCTTTTCAAAGCCTTAGAATACGACTAGGAGCTGGGTTTTTTTTTAGGCTATTAAAAGTATACTGTCAAGACTACTGCAGACAGAATATATCATTATGCAAACAACCACAAGGCTGGACAGAAAAACCTGCTGAAAAGCTTAGACCATGGGTCAACCATAAGAATCTCAAGATAACTACACACTTTTTATGCACTTTCACAATAACCGATAAACACATATCAGCTTCTAAAAGACTAATATGTGCCACTAGTTATTATTAGACTGTCATATGAAAGGCTAATTTGAACAAAACTAACCCCAAACAGTGTGAAAATCTTATTTATTCCTCCAGGGGCTATACAACAATGCTCTGCCTTTGAGGTCTACTCAAACACGGGGAGAGCACATCTTGTCAAGGTTATTATATCTAGCACTCAATAAATGCCCAGAGGAATCACATTTATCAACTTCCTCTCAGCCTCCAAATCACATCACTGATCCTGCCCTAGGTCCCGGCTTCTTGCCTATTCTTTGTACACAAAATAGATGCCTACTGGAAGTCAGCCCACACTCCAAGGAGTTGGTCTGCATTCAATTTTCTTTATGTGGGTTTAACTGCACAAACTCCTTCTCAAATCTACTGTTAAGCTGTTTACAGCCACACAAATACACACATACATATACCCTAAAAATATTATCCAAAACACAACACTAGTTAGACATCAGCATATCCATGATTAGGGAATATTAAGAAAAATTTCAATGAATTTCATTTGTACCTAAGCTACATTCCATACAAATATTATCCATATTCATTTTTTAAAAGAACTGCGTTATACACTATGTTAAGTCTATGCTGAAAATTTTTTATATACCACTTAAAAAGCACAAGATTGCTTTTTGACTGCTTAAATGATACGGTCTGACTGACAAATTGGGATGTATTTAAGAATCGGGTTGTATGTTTAGCATAATATGAAGACAAAACTGGAAAACTATAAAGCATGTAACAGCCTCATCAGGAACCTCCCAACTTTTAACAGTACATCTCAAATGAAATATAATTTGAAAGGCATTTCTGTGATTGGACAGTTTTGTGTGAACAGTTAAGTTCAATAAGACTTGCAATATTAAACTGAAAACGTAGCGGTACTGAGTAATACGCACATTTGGGGTTCTAAGTGTTACTGACATGCCTTACACTGCAGTTAATCTCATGCAAACGTATTTTAAGTTGCTATAGTTAAAATACAAGAATATAAGTAGTGAGAAAACTACTATTTCCACCATATTTCTACAGAAATCCAGTTAAGAAGGCCTCTTCGCAAATAGTGCAGGGAAGTACTTACTGTGACGGGCTTCATATTTCCATTCAAAGCACAGGTACTGAAATTCTTATCCACTGTTTTAAAATATTGGTGTCAACCTACTTTATTGACAAATGGGGTTTCAAGGAAGGGAGAAATACTGGATGGGGCATGACAATACTATTAAACTACAGGAAACCAGGGAGTTAAACAAGGGAATCTGTGTTATGTTTTACATCACATTTTTAAACTTTTGAAATGCTTTTGAAACAGTGCAGGATCTTGGAAAATGGGCATCGTAACAACCTAAAAAGTATTTCTTCCTGTAAAAGAACTACAAATGTCAGATTCACACGTAATTCGTCCATTGTTTCGAGTTGGTAAAGCAGCAATCTGGGATTTGACAAACATTCGTATCTGAATAGTGTATGGGAAAGAAAAGTTGAAACGTGAAACTTATTAATCACGCATCATAGCTTTTATATACATTATATAGGATACACATTCACAACTAAATATTTAAAACAACTATTAAGTATCGCGTGCATTTATTTTCAGTAAGATTAAAATACTGCATATAACTAATATATCTGGAGCGGAGAATCGACTAAAATTAATCGTAGCATATCCCAAATCAACCACTACGACTAAAACGTTAGCTAGCTAGCTGCGTCGCTAGCTACAATAGAGCACGCTTGTTTTCCCATATTTATTTTAAGTCGCGTCCGAAACCGACTGGACATACGTTTACTCTAATTCAATTTAGGTGATTTAAAACGTTCGGGACATATTTTGGATGAGTAGATATTTGGCGTAGTTAGCTAAGCGGAATTAACGAGCCTGTTTTAACTGCGTAGCTAGTTCATTAGCCTAGCTGTTATATAAATCACGCGCTACGTTAATTCGCCGAAACCATCCGTAATTCATCACCTATGGCAATACACCCAAATGATAAACGCAAGTGATGAGGGACGATGCGTGCGATAAACAAAATATATTTAATAAATGTCCGCCATATCGCACTCTTTGTTCGGGAGACGTAGTTAAGATATTGTACGCACTACTATCGTTGCGTCCGTCGACCAAGAAAAAGGCAGCAAACTGCTAGCAATCATCCAGCTGCCCATCTGCAAACCTGGGATAAATAATGCTGATTAGTGTTAAATTGGTCTTGCAAATTAATTAGAAATGTATTATTTTTTTTTTCTTCCCCTCCCCCCGTCAAAGTATTTGTACCTTCAAATTTAGTTGGCTTTTGCTTTAAACGCATTAATAATAGCTATTTTGACCTTGCGGTCATTTTTATTCTCCAAAATTAACTGAAATATTTTTTAAAAGGCGGCGGCTAGATAAAATTCTGAAAAATATCCCTGGTTGGTGTTTGACCTTCCAGATTGCGCTCTGCAACGTTTCAAGATGGCGTTCGTTACCTCTGTGCTTGTTCCCCAGAAAAAGGCGACTTTAATCCCTTTGAAAAGAAAAAAGAAAGCCCGAGCTTTTTTATGTCTAAAAAAGCACAGGATAAATAAATTGTTGTTATAGAAATATGATTGTAGAATTACTCGACCTTTCGTCAGTGAGAAGGCTGTTGATGTGTTCGTGGTTGGTTGTTGGGGAGTTTGGATGGACAGTCATGCTTTCCACGGCCATTTCCTCTAGCTACATTTAAGTGCAAAAAAAATTAGAAATCGACACTGGAATCTACTGGCTTATGCGTCACTTAACTTGGATCTACTTGTTAATTGATTTTAGGAAGAGTTTCAGTTCATAGCAGTCAATTCCCCATTAACAGTTTAAAGAGAGATAGGTTGAATTGTTTCCTGAGGTTCTCCGTCCTACAGCTGCGCTGTAAAATGAAACTCATCCACATAAAATGGCGGCGACTCTTCTCCACAGAGAAGGGGGAGGTCTGTCCCAGCAGTGACGACATTACCCCACGTCACTCACGGAAATAATGAGACATGCTTCGCAAAAGCCCGCAAAACTCTCCCGGATTTCGGCCATCTATAACAACAATTCCTGCTTAATTTTAATCAGACATTTATAACAACGTATTTAAAAACGCCTCATTGTGAGCAAAATTAAAAGCAAAATTAACAAAACACAAATCTAGTATTCCATTTGAATAAAAATTAACGCATACACAGAGGTACGAATCGTACTGATACCAGAGCATATCTATATCTCAAATGGCAATCTTCTCTTAAATTTTGCAGTAAACAAAGTAATGTTTCAAATTCTTTCTTAATGCGATAACTCGAATTACATGATGGTATGAAATAGTGCAGGAGAGTCTGTTATAGATTATTATTAAAATGGACAAATAAACAATTTAATCTTCACTTATTTGAAATCACATGACAGGAACCATGTATTGCGACTTTATTTGGCGACCGCAGTTAATCGTCATCACTGAGCGTCCATTCAAACTGCACATAGCGGGATTTTTGTTGAACTACAAAACAAAAGATAGACATACACAAAAAGGAAAACTGGTTATTTCGTATGCAATTTAAAGGATAATACAATTTAAACCGGATAAAATGATAGATATGATTGAAAAGGAAGATACAATTATTAGCGAGGAGGAGGCTGCCCAGTATGATAGACAGATTCGTCTGTGGGGTCTGGATGCACAAAAGAGGTTTGTAGCTAGGTTAACTAACTACATAATATGTAAATGTTAGATAATAGTATAAAAAGAAACCGCTTAAATGTCGATTATAGTAAGACATTATTTCTCTTTATATGTGGCTCGTTAAATGTAGTAATACACATGTCACTATTATCATTTACGTGGGTGCCTATATAGTTATGTATTAACAATTCCAGCTATATAGATTCTAATTAGGTCGCGGTCCGATTCCCAATTCATATTCTCATCCTTCAAAAAATGCAACTGTATTTCCGTTGATTTTATTAAATGTCTTTTATTTTACATCTCAAACGTTTATCTGTAATTCCAGCGGCGAAAGGTGGTATTGCACCCCTACCCCACAATAGCTATTGGAGCATCTGATCACTGCTACAACTGTTCTTTATGTAACCTCCAGTAGTCTTACATCTGAATGCGCTACGTACTGGTTTTACTCTGCTGACTTTCAGAAGATCCATTTTCACTAGTCTTAAGTACAAGTCGACACTGCATTTAATTTTCTTCAGCTGTGCAGACTGCTTTTAATATAAGAAAAGTGATTAAACTAATGCTGTTATTACATAATGACATTTTAAAATATTGTAAGACGTTGCCAAAGATTACTCCAGTATTAAATTTTGAAGTGAATGAAATATGGCTGTTTGTCTGTTTTCCCACATAGGTTGCGAGGATCACGTGTTCTGCTTGTCGGTCTTCGGGGACTGGGGGCAGAGGTTGCTAAAAATCTCATCTTGGCAGGAGTGAAAGGGTTAACCCTTTTAGACCACGAGCAGGTACTGGGCTGTTTCTGGTTGGTACTTTTATTGAAATATAATAGTCTTGCGCCTGAAGTGTTGTGGATCTGATGCCTGTATCCAGCTCCCTGTGTTTGTATGGGTGTCTGCAGTCCAAGGCATGTGGTTTCATAAACTGACATTACTAAATTGCCCATTGTGTGGGTAAACACGTCGCCTTATTTGTGTCCTGTGGCTCAGTGGGTTAGGACGCTGTGTTCATAATTCAAAGGTTACTGGTTCGAATCCCGAGCCTGGCAGACTCATGCTGCTGTTGCCACCCTGAGTGAGACGCAGATAATCCTGGAAATGTGGCTTTGAAGTATTCATATTAAATCTGTATGCTATTCATTGACTGACATTATGATTCCTGGGTTTCACCAGCCTTGTTTGCTGCCAAAAGGAGAGTTGTGCATGCAGTTTGAGTATTCATCTTAAGAGCGGCAGCGTTATCTAAATTATTTGGTTTCAGATGTCGATTCCATAAATGTGTTGATGGTTCAGAACAAAGTTTGTTCATAGCTGCGCAGTTTTTAACATTTAAATTTCAGTATTATCAAGACACACTGGCGATGATGAGACAGTCTCAGTTATTTCCAGAGGCTATCAACGGCGATCATTACAAGCAAAAAATCCGAAGTAGATTTTTGGCAACACTGACATACAGTTTGTAGTCTGTGTAGAAATGGCTAGTTCTAATCATGACTAAATATCTTTGAAAATATCTTATTTTGGCTGTCATTGCTGCATAAGTACAGCATTTCAGTAAAACACCAAAGGTCATGGATTCAAATCTCAAGGTTTACACACAAAAATTGTAACTTTTCTCGGTATCGCACGTCACTTTGGATAAAATCATCAGATAGATGAATGAATGTAAGTTTTGACGGCTAATTCTGTGGGTAGTATTGTTCAAATCAGATCTGTTTATTTGTAGCGCCATTTCAAAATGGCTGCCCCAACATACCATAAATATTTCACAGCAAGAACAGCAAAATAAACTCCTGAAATGGCTATGGGTGTCAGTGGCCTACTAATCAACATTATTACAAGCCAGAAGTGTTGTTCGGAGTTGATCGGCCAACTTCTGTTTGACCCTTATGTTTGGACAGCTGGTGATGCTCAGAGTGTCGGCCTGTGGTGGCGCTGCATCTGTGCTGTGGGTTCTGGATGATTCCAGGCCTCGCGGCTTGCTCTCGGTCAATATTTGCCCCAGGCTCACAGATGCTCATCCGTGGCAGGGAGGGGAAAGAATGTAAAGTGGGACAGTGCCGGCGCTCAGATATGACCAGCATTCACAAAGGCATGAAAGTTATTGCCTCAGAGCTTTGGGCTTACGGGTTTTCAATTTGGCCTGGGTATTTTCTCCCACGATCCAGCAACATGCTGTTTTGGTGACTTGCTGTCTTTAAATTGCCCTTAGCATGTGTGTGAGTGCCCTGTGATGGACTGGCACCCTCTCCTGGGTACGGCCTTATCCCGTATGCTGCCTTGGATAGATTCCAGATCACCGTGACTGTAGTTCAATAAGTGGTTATTTTAAATGGATGACTGTTTTCAATGTTTTTTTGTTTTTTTTTCTTTCTTTCTCCCCAGGTGACGGAGGAGTCTAGCCGGGCCCAGTTCCTCATCCCTGTGGGTTCTGAGGGGCAGAACCGTGCTGAAGCCTCTTTGGAGCGTGCCCAGTACCTTAACCCTATGGTGGAGGTGAAGGCTGACACAGAAAGAGTGGAGTCCAAGCCAGATGAATTCTTCCTGCAGTTTGATGCTGTGAGTCTCCTGGGCTGCTTAAGTGGGTCTGCATTATATAGCTCGATCAGAGGCAGTGCCATATAATCTTAATATCTGGATTAATGTGAGTCCATGTGTGGTAAAACGTTGACTTAATAACTCTTCAATGCCATTGATCAAAATTTTGAGATGGTGTGAACATGTTGTGACTTCATGAGCTTAATATCTATGTATATAGAAATATGATATAAATTAGGACAAATTTAGGCCAGTGTTGGCTACTGAAAGGACTAATTGTTTTTTTAGGAGAAAACTTCATAGTATATTTTGTATTGCCTTCCTATAAGTTCCTGTAGATGGTGCTTTTTTACCATAGCTTTTCTCGTCAGTAGCTTACCAGCAGGACTATTGTATGTTTTTAAGCTGAAACTCTCCTGTGCTTCATTTTACTGAATATGATTTTTATGTGTAATCCCACATCATTTAAATGAATTCAGCATTGTATAGGGTCAGTTTGCTTAAAGGCAAACAAGATCTGACACATCGGCAATGTCTACGAGACAATATTCACACAGAAATGGAACGTAAACAGAGATGGGCTTTCGGCGCATATTTTTTCTCCTCATTAAAACATCGGTTCTTTGACATGCTGGATGCTGTCACTGTGCTTTGAGGTCTGGAATACCTCTTGGGTACGGTCAAGCAAAACACAAGGCAGACGAGTCCTGGAAGCAGCAGTATTTGGGACTGCTTAAAAACCCAAATGTGGTATGAAAAGTTCAGCTGTCACTCCTTCCCCACATATTTTGGTACCAGATAGAGATGCGAGTCTTTGATGTGTGATCAGGTTTTTTTTTTTTGGTGGCTCTTTTGGTTTATTATTTATTTCATGCTAGGAATGTAATTGAGACGCGCTTTGGCTCTCGACTGTGAAAGATTGATAAAGCAAGCCAGGGTTACAAAGCACAGAACAGACGTTTCAGATGCTTTCTCGCTCAGCCTGTGCCGCAGAAACTGTGGGGAGTGTCCCGTAGGG
>JAODKC010000039.1:7842550-7856743 GCA_026777985.1 Mormyrops attenuatus
TGGGGTTTCGGGGCTGGGGGGTGGGGGAGCTGGCAGCTTTCGGTGTGTCTTACTCCATCCTTCATATCATTAAGTTATCTCTATGTATGCATCTTGCATTCTAATTCTCCTGAGTTACAAACTGCTCAACAGTCCCTGAGACATCTTTTAAAGCTCAATAAAATCATTGCTTCCAAAAAGCACTAAATACACCAGTTTTCGGTTTAGATGTTGACGCATTTCCGCACATTTCTGTCGACGTTTCTGTTCTCCTTTATGGTATGGAATTTGGACCTGTATGGCTTCAATCACTCTGCTTTAGGAGGTTGATTAATATGTAGTTTTTCTATGATGTTCTGCTTAGCGCGTTGATCTTTTACATCGAGCGAACGCGACTTCCTCCATGAGAAACTCTACCCATCTTTGTCCGTCCCCGCCGTCTTCTGTCCCACCTCTTGGTCATTGCCTCTGCACGGCTCGTCCTGCCAAAGCTGGGCTCTTTTGTTCTGTGGGTTTGGAAAGCCCCCTCTCTCCGTTCCAAACAATGCAGCAAGTGTCCGCTTGCATAAATGAGTCGCCCGGGGCCAGGATTAGTGGGCCGCCACCAAAACGGAGCTGATGTGGCCGTGTGCCTGTTCCTGAAATGGGAGGAAGCCTGCTGTTTAATGGCGCTGCACGTCCGCAACTCCTGCGGCAGTCCTGCAGCCGTGTCGTGTCGCTATCCCTTGACCACGGAACAAGCAACATGCACACTGCAGGAAACTTTCATGGCAAATTCTGTTATTGATGTTCATGGAAATTGCAGTGATTTTATTCTCTATACACCTGCTAAGTCACTAGTGCCAATAGAATTAATGAATGAATTCAGCCTTTATAGTGGGAATGGACAGGAATGACCTTTTTTGTGGTATATGTAGTATATGGGTGATTTGTGGTATACAGGCCTTCCTTTCTGTGCCACTCTGCAAGTCTGAAATTTGGAAAGACTGTATTAGATATTGTAATGCTGATTACAAACCAGGCACCCCACCCTGTCCTCTTGTGACACATTTAGTACCCACGCCCCCACATGGCATTCAACACAGGATAAGTGCCAGTCGATAACTATATGCACCAAACACCCACTTATCTTTGGTATGGGGAAGGGCGAAGTGAGGTTCCTTGGATAAGCAGGCCTCTGCCCGTTGGTCAGTTCTGTTGATAAACAATATCTTTCAATGGCAAAAGCATTATTTTTGTTTAGAATAACAACATTTGCATGGCAGTTTTTCCGCATCCCGCCTTTGTGTCATACTGAATGCTGGTTTTCCGTTTTTTTAATAATTAAAGTTTATTGAGAAATTAAATGATGCACAATTGAGGAATCCAAGTTGTTATCTTGCAGCTAGCATATTAAGTTGGCTTTGTGACGAAGTTCATTCTTCTCCTGTCATCTCAGGTGTGTCTGACCGGCTGCCCACGGGACCTGATGGTCCGCATAGATCAAGTCTGCGCCCAGAAGAACGTCAAGGTCTTCTGCGGTGATGTCTTTGGCTACCACGGCTACATGTTCTCAAACTTGGGTCCAGAGCACCACTTCGTGGAGTGAGTATCCAGGGCTGTTGTATAACACATAGATCCACCCCCCACCCCCCCACCATTATCAAAAATCACACGGAGTGATTTTTTTTTCATGCCTGTGTGCTTCAGGGAGAAAGCCAAGGTGGTGAAACCCTCTGAAGATGCCAATGACAGGCCTGAGGCGAAGAAACCAAGGGTTGACCCCACTGAGACCACCATGGTGAAAAAAGTATGGATCTTTTTTTTTTTGCTTTTATATTTAATCAAGTCATGTGTTTTCGATTGTCGTCTTGACATTGTGGCTCTCCCTTCTCTCCCTCTCTGTTAATAGACAGCCATCTTCTGTCCCTTGAAGGAAGCTTTAGAAATTGACTGGACAAATGAAAAGACCAAGGCCAGTTTGAAGCGCACCCCTACCGATTACTTCCTTTTGCAAGGTAACTCTCCAACCACTGGGACAAAAAAACAATTATTATCATGCTAATTCCATTCTTAGTTCTCTCAGTGTTTGGCTACAAAATGTAATTTAAACTCAAGCCTGCTTCCAAAAATGTTTAATTCCGCATGCACTCCTAACTCAGCAGGACACCAGGAAACAAAGGACAAAATCAGTTGCTTCATCCCTTAGCTAATTTGCCAGTTTTCCTTGACATGTTATGAGTTTTTTTTGTGCCTCACCTCTGCACAGAAAGTTCTCTTTTTTCCATCACAGGCTATGCATGACTAACCATGTGCAGTGACTTTTAAACAAAAAACAAGGTCGTCTTAACATTACGCTGAATGGCTTAGCTAAAGTTGGCCCAACCCTGTGGTTTTTATTTCTTCCGCTTAGCAAAAAATGTTTATTACACTTGTTTTGGTTCTGTTAAAGGTTAAGAATATGTTATGTGACTATAAATATGACCGGGTCTCTCAATTTGGTTGTAAAGGAAGACTCATTTCCCCTCTGAACTTCTCTCTATCTCAGATGGCAGACTCTGAGGTTAATCAATGGCAACATCCGTGGTTTGAAATATAAAGGTACAAACTGCATTGCTTCAAAAGTTATGATTTTAATAGAGGCTGTGAATAAGCCTGTTCTCCCTTATTTTGTTAATGCATATGTTATGAAACGCTTCAATTTCTCATATCTTGTTTCAAACATTATTTATGATTGTCATGGTGTGTAGGTTAATGAGGCCTTAATTGGATTTCAGATTAATCAATTTCCAGATTTCATTTCTAATACTTCCTCCCCAACTGTGTTTGTTGTATGTACTCGATTTGGTGTTTTAAAGGACCGTACTGGTTTGACTGAGGTCTAGTGTCACTGGGTGTGTGTATGATGTCTTGGCAGTGGAAAGAGTAGTAGGTGGGCATCATGGTGCAATTTGCAATCCAGCTAAAGACAGGAAACGTTTGCGACTGGGTATGGGCAGAGAGCCGTATTAGAGTGGGCGGGGGGAAATCCTCGCCGGTCCATGAGAGCCGCACAGGTCAGTGAGCACAAACATTCCACGGCTCTCATTGCTTAACAGCTGCTGCATTGATTTCCTTTGAAATCTTCCTGTCAAGGTGGCAGAGATGGTCCTGGGGTGGAGGTGGATGTAAAATTGCCACACAGCTGTTAAATAAACTTAGACTAGGTGTAGCGCAAGCTAAGACCCTGGGTTCCTTCAAATCTGAGCTAGATAAGATTTTAACAACTCTGAGCTATTAGTTAAATTCTCCCCAAACAAGCTTGATGAGCCGACTGGCCTCCTCTCATTTGTAAATTTCTTATGTCTAAAAAGCAATTAAAGTGATTTACTGATCTTTAATGTGTCAGGCAGTCTGCTTGTAGTCACGAGCACCACAATATCTTCGATTAGATTGCTTGTGGTTAAGGCTGCCCCATCATAACTTTCTAAAACTGTTAAAAGATTTTAAAGTTGATTTTTGTCGGTACATTTTCTTATACAAACGCAAACAAAGACGCATTTGACCAAAATTTCGGGATCAGAAATCAGATGGGGATAAAGTCATATCAGTCATCTGATGTTACGATTCCTAATTGGTGGATAAAAGGGTGAAAAAAATAATACCACACATTAAACAAAAATTGTTCTTCAGTCTACTCAGCAGTAAAACTAGTTAGTTGACTACATTAGTCCTTTGTTTAGCTGGATACTTAGTGCACAAGTATTGTAATATTTAGTCACTACCATGTTTGCAGTAATGCTGTATGTTTTAAAAATGATACTATGATATTATGAAGTGCACCGTGCACCATGTGGACAGTATTACAGCTTCAGAAGTAGTTTCCATTTTGGAAAACTAAACCGTGTTGCAATAGCCTTAGATAAACTAACAGTTACAAAATACAGTAACGTTAAAAGGCTTGCTCTTCCATGTGAGGCCCAGACCAAAGGCTGTGGTATTGTAGTCATGGATAGTAATTTGTTGTGTTTGAACACAGGATAAAAAGGAATAAGATGATTATCTCTACGATCCAGTGTCACTGTTGGCTTCTGTTCATCTGAGCCTTTAATAAGCTTTGATTGGCCTGTTGTTTGAATGAATTTGAATGACATTACACCAAAATCCATCTTTTAATTTGTATTTTTTGTTTTGTTTTCATATAATGGAGAAACAAATCTGTTAATCGGGTTGCATAAAAGTTTTTGCTGAATCAGATGGGCTGTTTTCGTGGTTTTTTTATTTGATAATTTACTAAAGAAATATATATTGATACTGATGTCGATTTAATGATGTTGAAATGTCAGAAGCACAGTTTTTAGCAACCCAAAATGTTCAGTTTAAAGTTTATTTGAATGGTTAGATTAATTTAAGGAAATCCCTTTAAGGCTTATCAACTACAGCTGGTACTTATTTTAACAAGGTTTTTTTTCTTGATCATGAATTACTTTAAATTGTATTATTCTTATTTTTGTTATGGTAATTCTAAACATTGAGTAGTCAGTTGATTGCTTGGTTACCGAATTTTTAAGTGACAGATGTTGGGCTGCCGCGATTAGTCGACGGTGAAAATGCTTCGATATCAATATTTGAAATCCATCCATCCATCCATCTCCTACCGCTTTTCTGGGTTGAGTCGCGGGGGCAGCAATCTAAGCAGGGAAACCCAGGCTTCCCTCTCCCCGGCCACTTCGCCCAGCTCCTCCGGAGGGATCCCGAGGGGTTCCCAGGCCAGCAGAGAGACATAAATAGACGCATCATTAAACATTTTTTAAAATGAAATTACCATCATGTTTTCTAAAACACTTCAATGCATTATAACAAATGTTTTCCTTTAATATCACTACGTAATTATGGTAGTAATTCAAATTATCACAAAACAAAAAGGTGGTTTTATACTGCAAAATTCGATGGCATAAGAGAAGAGAAAACACACAGGTGCTAATCTGGACCGCCAGAATAAAAAGTACTATACGTGTATTCGTGTTTATTAAATTACCATTAGTACGGAGAGCTTTTTAATATTTTTTTGTCCTTATAGTTGCTAAATACACTCATTGTTAAAGCTTAAATTCCATGATTTACCAAAACAGTCGCATGTGGCGTGCTCCGGTAACCGAATTTAATAAGCAGAGGGTTACGCCGAATTTATACAGATTACTAACTTTTGGGCGTCACAATGCGCACCTCATAAATATTTTCTTTACTTCTGATTTTCTAGTCGAACTGTGGGCGAAAGTAATGTCCGTATAGTGCCGAAGTGTCGGCGTCCATTATCTAAAGATCTGCAATAACATAGTTTGTTGTCAAAATAAAGCTAAATGAAATTGTCTGTTCCATTTTCTGGAGGAAAATTAATCGTTTATTTTAATCGACCAATTGGCGAAATAGTAGATAGATTAATCCATAGAAAAATAGTAGTTAGTGGCAGCCCTAGAAAGATTCATAATTTAGGTTTTTAATCGGTATCGGGCATATTGATAAAGTTATGAAATGTCAAGGTTCTACTGATTTCTTACCACAGTCGCTTGTAATTTATGTAAAGTGACCTAATTTATGATGCTTGGTCTTGTACTTGAATTTCCCACCGGGGATGAATAAAATATTACTATTCTAATTAAAACCTGAGACAGATAAACAATTAATGCAGGCATAACATCTACAGCCTTCATGCTAGATACCATAAGTACATTAGTAGTTTTTAACTATATTTAGATATTATGTGTATTAGTAATTCTTGGCTGATAATATGAAAGGAGATTTGGTACCAAATTCTTACTGTTATGTGAGCACATATGCAGTAGCTGCTGTTAACATCTCTGAATGAGTAGAGCAAACAACATTAGAGCAGTGTTTCACCAATCTGGTCCTTGGGGACTTGCAGACAGTCCATGTTTTTGCTCCCTCCGAGTTGGGAGGGAGCGAAAACATGGACCGTTTGTGGGTTCCCGAGGACCGAGTTGGGAAAGACTGCATTAGAAGTGTCCTTCTGCTGTGGCATGAAGCTCAGCAAATTCAGAATTTGTTTCCATAAGGTCAGGGGTTAAAATCCTGTGGCTAGCAGATTAAGCGTTTTGCCTTTGGACCTGTGAGCAGGGCTGGGTGTTGGATGAACTTTCTTTCTGACCCTAAGTTTTCCTTACTTGCATATTACTTCTGGCAGACATCTGCTAAATAACTACATGTTTTAAATGTTCGGAATATATAAGTAGTTTCGTTGCTTCATTACCAAGAATAAATTATATTCTATGAATAAAATATTTTTCTGATAAATGTGCAGTGCAGTGAACTGAATAATTTATCCGTTACATTCTGTTTTTTCGGTTCGCAAGGTTTATGTGCTTGATAGAGTGCCCATTAGGTTGGTTGAGGGTTTTGGTCTCATATGGACGATCTAGGAATAGTGACTGCTCTCACGTTACAGACAGGATCCCTGGTGGGGTAGGTGTTACTGTCTGTAGAGCAGGAGCGTCTGTGGGTCCCAGGGGAACGGGTTTGGAAACAATGCTATAGAGCAATGGTCAGTAGGTGGATATACATACAAAGTAGAGCTGCATGTCTGGAAATACTGGATTTTTTTTGTGTATGCCTGTTATGGAAAGTAGCACAATCGAATGTCAAAGTGCTCAGAAAAATGTTACTGCAGACTTTGGTTGTGTTGAACAGTTGGCTACAGGCTGCATTTGATTGACTTATCCATGAATATGCTTATTTGTCTTTCTTAAGGTAGAAATACGAGTTAGCTGGTTATAGTCTAACTTCTACAAGTCTGTGGTCTTGCTAAGCTTCCATATTTCTTCACACAGCCTCGCCAGCTCTTCCACAACACTAATGCGCAAATTGTTTAACTGTCGTAGTTGTATCTTTTTTTTCGTGGTTTCATTTTTGCCTACTAGCTGGGGATTATACTAAGGCTGCCACTAATGACTATTTTTCTATGGATTAATCTATCGACTATTTTACCAATTGGTCGAATAAATCTAAGCAATCAGTTTTCCTCCAGAGAATCAACAGCAAACCGTATATCATTGCAGCGCTTTAGATAATGCACACCGGCTTTTCAGCGCTATACGGACATTATTTTCGCCCTCAGATCAATAAGTAGATTAGTAGTATGCCTAAAATATTAATGAGATGCATATTGTGACGCCCAGAAGTTGGTAATCTTGTGGTTAGTGGAGCACGCAACATGCGACTGTTTTGGTAAATCATGGAAGCGATAAGCATTGAAGTCGCTCTGTAGCCACAACTTCTATTAAAAGAGGAGATAGTGTGGTTCAAGTAGGTATAAAAACATTGGTGTGGCGGTACGTTTTGCAGAATAATAGGTAATTATTAGATGTTTTTATATACAAGAACAAAAGATATTAAAATGCTCTCTGTAATAATGGAAATTTAATAAACATGAACAGACGGCGTTTACAGTGGTTTGGCCTACTCTGGCGGGCCATCATCCAGATAGCGCTTCCGTGTTTTCTCTTCAGGCACTCGTGCATCATGCTAGTGCCGCTGTGGTATGCCATCGAACCTTTTTTAGTGATAATTTGAATGATTCCTATAATTACACAGTAGTATTAAAGAAAAACATTTGTTATAATGAACTGAAGCATTGTCGAAATTATAAAGGTAATTTCATTGAAATCATTTTTTTAAAAAGATGCGTCAATTTAAAATATTGATGTTGACGCATTTTCAGCGTCAGTGTCATTAACCACGTCGACTAACCGCAGCAGCCCTAGATTATACCAATAACTTAATACATATGGCTGCCAAGTAACGCTTTAATTAAACTCTACTGCACTGCAAGGTCACCACATTCCTCTGCACTCGGTCATTGAACTGTTCCAGGTCTCAAAGGTCATAAATAAAAACCCCATTTGTTCTCAGTCTTGACCTCTCTGTAATGAAGCAAGCTTTTCCTGAACCTCAGGACTGCAAAATCCTTCCTGCTTCTCAAGCTTTTTTGAAAACTCACTTCTTGTAATTCTTGTAACTATTGAAAGCTGCACTCATTAGAGGTTTGTATTTTATATCTCGCATAATTATGCAGCATGGCATTTAATGAGGCTATTTCTAAAGCACTTGTTTAAACCAACCTAAGTACCTTTGAAGAAAAGTGCCTGCCAAGTAATTAAGTTTGCATTATTATTATTATTATAATATTTTGTTGTTGTTGTTGACATTGCCATCATTGTCCCTCCCACCTTTTCTCTCTCCTCTTCCTTCAGTGCTGCTTAAGTTCCGAACCGATAAGGGTCGTGATCCACATCCTGGCACTTTCGCAGAGGATTCCTCTCTTTTGCAGCAGATCCGCGATGATGTCCTAGAAGCCCAGGGCCTGGGTAGTGAACTGCTTCCCGATAATTTTGTCAGGTTAGCATTAACGTTTTCTTTAGCATACTACTAAAGGGTTATATGCTGGCCAGCCGAAAAAACATCACCATTTGAATTTAAATCAGCAACTACTTAATACCAATGATTGGATCATTATTACAGCTCCGCAACGTTATGCAGCGATAAAGTGAAGTCAGCTGGGTACCTGAATCTACTGAACGGCCAGGTTACACCTCCATCCATCATCAGTGGATTTTTTTCTTTCCTAAGGGCATATTCTAGGACGAGACTGGAAAAATTAATCTGGGTTGAATTGTGAGAGTGGTTCAGGGAGCATGAGGAATCATTTTCACGCATGATTTGGCCACTAGAGGGTCTTGACCTTAACTCCATTGAAAGTCTTTGGCATTTGAAGAAGACTTTACGGAGTGGGTCAACTCACTTGTCATCAATACAAGATCTCTGTGAGAAATGGATGCAAATCTGGATGAAAATAAATGTTGAGGTGTTGCATAAGCACGTTGTAACAATGCCATGACAAATGTGCACCATAATCAAGGCTAAAGGTGGTCCAACGAAGAATTCAAATGGTGACCTCTTTTTTTTGCCTGGCAGTGTGTGGGTGGATGTATGTGTATGCACTGTGAAGCTTCTCATTTATGCGCTTTTGACAGTAAAGTATACATTCAGTGGCCCCTTTAGGGACCCCTACACAAGATCAGGTAGGACCCCCTTTTGCCTTCAGAGCCACCAGGAACTGACAAGTTAGGGATGCCTTTCTGCACACTGCTGTTGTCCTGAGCTGTTATTTGTACTTTAACATATCTGGCCATTTGTCTCTGACCATTTACTGAAAACTCTGGACACTAATGCATGAAAACCCCTGGGGGGTGGCTGTCTCTTAGATGGGGAGGGTACCACCATATCTGGCCAAAACAATGGCATCTTTAAAATCACTTTCCCAAGCCGTACTGCAAAGAAAGACTAGTTACAGGGCGGTTCCAGCTCACTTCGGTTTCCACTGCGGAAGAGCATCAGTGGCGTTAAACCGAAGAGACGCTTATTTACTGTTCACACGGTGTACGTCATGATTTAGCATGTGCTAATTTCTGATAGCACGTCTGTGAGAATCGCCATGTTGTTAGCATCACACGCTAGCGGAATTAGCATCCACTTTTGTTAGTTTGCATTACGATCGCCTGCAACTGCTCTCTAGTACTTTTTTGAAAATTTTAGTCTCAAGTTCATCGAGAATGCATTTGCATCGAGATATGCGACACTACTAATAATGAATATTATATACAGTATACCTTTTTTCTGATATTCCGTGCATATTGGCGCAAATCACCGATATCTCCATGCATTTTGACCAATCGGATGGTAGTGACACAACCAGCTGTGTTTAGTCGCGCTTTTGGCTGCTAGCAAGCAGGGACATGTTAGTGCTGGTATGGCTCCGGTACTTCCTGCATTCTTTACAATGGAAAACCGGCAGGTCGCGGTATGGCTCGGGAACCGCTCGGTTCTTGGTGACAGTGCAGAAGAGCCATTAGATCATGATCCTTAGCAGTTTCATTTACGAGCAGACGTACCTAATGAAGGGGTTGCAGAGGGTTCGTAGCATTAAGTACAAATAAAAGTATTGAGTAAGCTGTTTGGAAAACTGAAATAAATTATAAATTCACTGTTGCCTGTGATAATGTGATCGGTAGAATCCCTTATTCGTCAAACAATATTCTTCCATCTGGTATAACCATCAGTGATGTATAAAATTATCTTAGTTTTATTAAATGCCAGCCAGCAGAGGATGAGCCCTTTTGCTGAGCAAGGCATTGAGTTTTTGACGGTCTTTGTTCTCCTGTGACCTTTCTGCAGTCACTGCTTCTCGGAGATGGCCCCAGTCTGCGCCGTGGTTGGAGGCGTGCTGGCGCAGGAGATCGTGAAGGTAACGGCACCACATAAAGTAGGCCGTGTCGTCCCAGGATAGGGGCTTGCAGCCACGATGGTCTCGGTGACTTATCCGTGCTGGGGGGGACAAGCTGAAAGCCTCCTCCCATGAAAGGACAGAGGAGACCTATCACAGCTCTGCCGGTGACTCCGTTGGGGGCAGTCTTTAATTCTGGTGGCACAGATATGAAGATCAAAATGTGATGAATTGTTGCGATGAACTCGTGCTGCTGACGTCTACAAGGCTCAGCCTGGATCAACACCGAGTGCTCGCAATTTCCTCAAATAAATCAAAGTGTCCCAGGAATAAATGTGCCTCAAGGCTTCTGTGAAAGCCTCTAGGGGGATTGTAAATTGGCGTTTATGCCTTTTCTTTGTAAAAATTAGTAAGCCTTTCCATGGTGGTTTGCCTTGTTCTTTGTGTCAGGTGTGCATTAGTGCTTGAGTTGACCTGAGGCCAATGCTCCCCTTTGCTTGCCATGATATTCTAGCCAGGCATGTGGATTGGATGCCTTTTTTTTGGGGGGCCCTCACTCCAAGTATGTCACATCACATAGAGGTTCTGTTCTGTGTGCAGCGTTCCCTTGTGGACTTTGGCCTTTCTCTCTAGCCGGTGGGCACTTGGCTAGAAGCCTAAGTCACAGAGTAAAAAAGCTTTTGAAATGTAGCCATAAGCCTCTTCCTTCCCACCATGCACTGCAGCGCGCACTGTGAACTGGCGGCCAACTGCGTGCCTCTCTCTGGATGTTTCGCCCGCCAGTGGAAGGACATTTTTGCTCCTTCCCAGCTTGGGCTGGAGTTGGCAGCACCTGGCTAAGTCGGCTGCGCCAGCTGCGCTGGCTGTCTCAGCTGCGCGGGCCTCCTCCGTGGTGGAGCGCAGCCAGACTTTCCCTGTCCCCGGCTGCTCCTGCATGATGAAACCGACTGCAACGTGCAGACGGCTCGCGGCGCAGCGCCACCTGAGCACAGACCCTTCACAGTCAGAGCAGCTTCACCCCACACGCTTCAGAAAATCCGACAAGAAGATGCTACCATCTGTGTTAACCAGTTATCTGATTCAGTGTTTTTCTGGTCAGTCTTGATCACTCACCTGTTTTTCTCATATGAGATGTTTAATGCGGCAAAAAATAAATTCAAAATCCCGCCTGGGTCAGCAGTCAGATTGAGATCCATCATCGGAATTTATTGACCGTCAAACTCCTGAGTATGTTCCTGATCGCCGCTAGCACTGGACAAATAGTTTCGGTTAATTACATTCTCTTCCGCCAACGTGGCAGTGCTCCTACGCTCAGCGTTAAGCTTTGGAAGCGGAAAGCTGTGAGACGTGGTCACAGCCGAGAGCGTTTGTTGGCCCGGGTCTCCAGTGAATCTGTGATTACACGTGGCTCAAGTGACTCCCCATCGCATCCATTATTTTTACTCTTGAGTCCACTTCACGCACTCTGCCTACACAAGCGATTTTTCGTTAATGGGCGTTTTTCTTTTTATTACTTAGCTAAACCAATGACCCCTTTCCGCGTTCCAGGCTCTTTCTCAGAGGGACGCCCCACACAGGAACTTCTTCTTCTTTGACGGCTCGAAGGGCAGTGGGGTAGTGGACTACTTTGGTGCCAAATGAAGCTTCAGCTTATCCAGACGAGCTGGAATGTGCAACACATCTCTTTACCTCACCGGCTCCGACCTGGAATTTTGAGACGTTGTTTATTTGGTATGTTGCTATTTACCGGATAGTGGGTTGGGCTCGTTTTTGTCTGTTAAATTGATGCCCAACTTGCCATGATTACATATTTGGCTAGTTAATTATGTTCACTCTCAAACAGTCACTAATATACCCCCAGACACACAGGTACATCTGAATATTTTACTGTTTATTTCCCTGGATCTCAGCCAGTCTCCTTTCCCGTAGTCATGTAATGGATTGTGTGTATTGTAAATCCTAGTACTGTTGTTTTGGGGCCAAATCCAGCTCTTCCATTGCGCGTGGTTCCTGTCCTTTCTACATCACCTTCATTTGTGTCGACATTCTGAAGCACGATATTTTTACATTTTGTAATAACTGTAAGAATAAAACCAATTGCCCTACAGTTTTAACTTCCATTCTTGTGTCCTTTTTTTTTTTTGATCAAAACGTTTTTTGAATCCATAAACAATTTACCTGTTTCTTTAAATGGATGGATATTTGCATGAACGCTCAGGTTATCATTGTCGAAACAACCTGATGGTAATATTCAGAAGATAAAGACACACAGTTGGGGATTGTAGTCCGAGCTAATTTGTTTATAAAAAGTCTTGTTTATCTCTAAAATTTTCTGCCGGTTAGTCAAATAAGCAATAAGTGTCAAACCTGAAAAGACAAATATTCTTTGATGGTAAAATTCTGGGTTATTTATGACCATAGCAATGGTGATGTGTTTATCTCAATGAATTTAAGAACTGTTTTTATGAATTTATATGTAAAGTAAAAATATGATGGTTATCTGATTTATAAACTGACTTCATTTAAAGTTAACAAAAATTGGTAACATATGACTATAGACTTCTTCGCTTCAAACTATTTTTTTCTTTTCATCATGCATATTTAGTTTTGCTGCAGTAGGTGATATCTGTTCTCCACCTTTTTGTGAGCATGTGGGTGTAGAATAGTAGTCACTATGGAGCATACAATTCAGTGGCTTAACAAGCTTGCCTTCGGTCCAGCTTCCATTGTGAGCTGTCGTCAGATTTTTAAATGTTTGAGTTGACTAGCATTAACCGTGAGTGTTTATGCCAATTAAATATTATTTAATGAAACGTAATTGGACAATGAAGCTAGCTAGTGGAATTACTTAGCATGACAAGACTTGGTGCTCTTACAATCGCAAATACTTTTCACATTGAACTTCTGTACTATATAACTGTGAAAATGTCATTATCTGCACCTGTTGAACCTTCAAAGCGTTTGGCTAATTTCTCCAAACTGCTGTAAAACACACATATTTATCATATTTACTCAATACTCAATTACTCAGTGTGATCCTGTGGTATCCTGTGATGGACTGGCATCCTTCGTCAGCTCCCCCCTACGCTGTGTTAGCAGAAAGCATGAAAATATAACATGACGTAAAATGTAGCTTTACAGAGAGGCATGGTGCCTCAGACCTGCAGCATTTTTTTGAATCCCACCTCTGCTATGTCTCTGCCCCTGACTTGTGAGGGCTTCCTTCTGCAGTCCGAAGACATCTCGGTATGCTAACTGGCAGTAGTGGTCTGTGTATATGCAGTATACTGGGATCCAGGGATGGAAAGTACTCGTTTAGAAATTGCAAATCCAGACCAAGATTTTGTTTCAACCAACCAGTTGAGTATAAAGAGTGACAGTCACAGAGACTCAACTGGTTGGTTGAAACAAAATCTTGGTCTGGATTTGTACCTTTTGACCCTGAAATTTCCGCCTCTTGGCATCCCATCCAGGGTATACCCTAGCCTTGTACCCATTACTGCCTCGCCTTCCAGACCTCCTATGAACCTTCCCTGGATAAGAAGCTGGAAAATGAATAGATTTATAAATATAGTTTGCAACCATGTTTCTTTTCTATTATTTTTCAAAGCTTTGGTAGCAATTTCCACGATTTCCCAGTAACACATTAGTGGATGTGGGAGAATTATCACCATTTTGACAATGCATTAAGGGTCTGAGGAATGGTTCTTTGACTTCCTCAGATTCCAGCAAATTTATATTTTTGGTATGCTATTTTCTTGGAGCTACATGAATGAGTGATATAGACAGGCCCAGTTTGGGGAAATCCTATATAGGATGAAACATGAAATTTATGTTCTGAATGTCCCAAAGAAGCATGGTAAATTGAATTGGTTAGTATAAAGCAGGGGTCTCCAACTCCAGTCCTGGAGAGCTACTATCCAGTAGGTTTTCTATTCTACCTGGCTTCTGATGAGCCA
>JAODKC010000039.1:7857042-7888820 GCA_026777985.1 Mormyrops attenuatus
TTTCTATTCTACCTGGCTTCTGATGAGCCACACCTGTTCCTGGTATTTACCTGGGAAATGGTGTGGCTCATCAGAAGCCAGGTAAGATAGAAAATCTTCTGGACAGTAGCTCTCCAGGACCGGAGTTGGAGACCCCTGGTATAAAGATTCAGTCACAGAGACTCAACTGGTTGGTTGAAACAAAATCTTGGTCTGGATTTGTACTCTTTGGACCTGAAATCTCTACCTCTGCTCTAACCATAGGTAAAGACATAGAATTTGCAGAAGTCTAAGTTAATATAAGAAACTGTTCTTATGGTTATACTTGAAAGTAAAACAAATTTAAAAGAAGAAAATTTTGAAAATGCATGCCCTGAAATCCTGTACAAGAAAAGTGGCTGCAAGATGAATGGATAACTAGTAAAAATGACTCTTATAAGGAAGATGCCTGATGATTGACTACATGTTTCTGTTAAATTTTACTATTCAGTCCTTGAACATAAAATAATGTTGCTGGATTTACACTATTTTCTGACTGGCTTACTCTTCAATTAGTGACGCATTTCAACCAGGAAAAGACTAGGGATTTTACTCCCTATGAAATCAAAAGACATTTGTTTTCAATAATGTTTCTAAATTAAATTAACTAGTCAGACTGCTGAGAGACCCTAAAGCTTTCATGTATATTATGAGAATATCAGTATTCTATTAGTGCAAAGAACACATTGCTTTTCCTTTGTTGTGTTCTAAGATTCTACGGTTGATTTAACTTTTTATGGATTTTGTTTGCTGTTCTTCATGTTTGCTGAGCGTGTGCATCAGCAATTGCATCTTTCCTTGAATTAAAGGAATAACTAACAAAGACTACAACTGTAGGCTTGATGCCATGCTTCATGTAAAAGAGTCACTTCTCTTTTTCTTAGATTAGTTTGGGGGGGATTAATACAGATGGGACTAAGTACACCAGTTTAATTAAAGCACGTCTCCCCTCTTCACTCTTTTATGCCGAAAATGAGGTAATGTCACACAGCAATGTCATCATTCCCCTTGAAAGCCCAGTGGCCTTGAGGACTAGACTATCGGTCAAATGATCGATTCCTGGAGTGTCTAGTGATTAATCTCAGAAATTTGGGTGAGATAATGACTTGCTACTCTTCTATGCAGTCTCTGTCTGTCTTTTGACAGCTCTTTAAAACGTTCTCTGTTGGCAGACAGAAAACCAATTATCTCCGCACATGCTAAAGGTCTTATTCAGATTTAAGAATGGCACGGACAACCAGGTTCGATAAATCTAATGTGTGACCCTTGAACATAGAACAGAAGAGTGTTTCCCAATCCAGTCTTCAGGGACCCACAGACAGTCCACGTTCTTGCTCCCTCCCAGACAGTCCACGTTTTTGCTCCCTGCCAGACAGTCCATGTTTTTGCTCCCTGCCAGACAGTCCACGTTTTTGCTCCCTCCCAGCTCCCTGCCAGACATTCTGCACATTCTTGTGGCAGGTATTAAATCTAACCTGTTAACTCTACCGGTATTAGATGCAAAGGTTATGAAATTACCTTTATTAAAATGTTGGATGATTTTAGAGACTATGATTGGTCCTTATATATGAAGCGATAATACTATTGTGGGCCATGTTACATTACAATAATTGAGTGCCACTTGATATTTATACTAGTAAATTACAGGGTCCAAATAAATTAAAACTTTAGCTCACACTAATTCAGTTACAAAAAATGGCAATTGAGCAGCATATAACATTTTTACCCTTTATTGTAAAATGAAAATAAAAAATTCACATGGAAATTCACATAGAAAATATCAAATAGCAAATATACACGGTCTCAGCATCATATTGTAACAGACACAGTGGTACTTAACAAATACAGTAAGGCGGTTCCCTTAGAAAAGGACTGTACTGGAGATTGCAGATCAAAACATCACAGGAAGTCACGAGGTCGCCACAGGAAGTGAACCACCAACGCTCACTATGAGAAGTCAAAAGGCTGCCACAGGAAGTGGACACCCACACTCAGTGTCGTGGAGACACTCAAGGGTAAGTGTCTGCTTGTGGGGTTCAGTCTAGGTCTTATACCTCAAAGTAATAAAAACATCCAGATTATGTTTAAAGGTTTTTAGATTAACGATTCTCTGCAAGGCCATGTCAAAAGTATGGCAACAAAGCAACAGGAACTCCAGGAAAAGGAGCAAATCACATATTGACTCTAGCACCTTGGTGTATATCAAGTTTGTACGTGTTATTAAAGGCAGGAACTGGAAAAATCAAGAACTCAGCTTTAACAGAACTGCTATGAACCATGGGATATGTGTTCTTTGAGTGACAATTCTGAAAATAAACCTTAAACTGGCCTAAATGTACCAAACTGGAAATAAATTCAATTGTCAGGGTTATACACGCCCTTTCATACCCCAGTACCTTTTTTCTGTTCTGGCTGGAGTTTAAAAGCCAGACTCTAATTTCCTGAATCATCATTTAAAAAAAATAAACTGGATAACAAATTTAATCCTTACAGTGTTAAATGACCCAATGCTACATCTAAATGGCATCCTGGATACAAACTCACTCACCAGAAGCAGATAGGATGTCATTTACACTGTCATCCACTGTTTTCTGTAGTGCTGGAACAGTGTGTTGTCACAATATTACCCAGTATTTAGGGGAATGTCTCTGACCAGATGGGTCAGCTTCGGTCCAATTATAGTGCCAGCATTGACGTGATAGCTTTTGTCAACCAAAAAAAAAATCAGAATGTGAATCCACTTTCTGACTACGGAAATAATTTATCAAGTGCTGTGTTTACATAATCTTCCTTGCCAGAAGTAAGTCTTTTGTGGTTTCTGGAGCAGTGGAACAGGAGTGTAACCTATAGAGAAAACAATGTTCACTTTAACAAAACCACCCCCCCCCAGAAATGGAAATACATGTCATGAATGCACAGGATAAAATTTGCAATTAAGCTTTAAATAATTTATTCTGTAAAGTGACTGATTCATGTTTGTTTCACTTTAAAATAAAAATGACTTCTGGATTCTTTGAGGTTTGCTTTATTGAAGAAATGAGAGATTTCTGGCTGTCGTAAAAAAAAATACAGGCCCACTTTCATAGACAAGAGTTGAACCCACACAGGGACAAAACATGAAAAGTATATTTAAAAAAAAAAATAATAATGGAAAAAGACAAAATAAAAATCAGGTTCAACTAACCCAAATATTCCTGAAATGCTACTTAAAGATCTACTGTATATAAATAAATTAACTTCAACATTGTTTCAATCCCAATTCAAGTTGGCCACTGTGTTACACAAGAGTTCATCAGGTGGTTAAAAAAAGTTCATAGTGCAGATTTCTTCCAAGTCATAAATCAACTCCCAGATGTAAGAACTTAAATAGAATTTAACTGTTTCAACAACAGGTTAGCCAGAAAAACAAACAAATTGGTAGACCAGGTTTTTTGCCAAACCGCTTTATCCATACGACACCTGTTTTTCTCCCAGTTTTACACAAACATATTCCAACTATTAACACTGCAACTAGGCCACCGATCACAATTACATTTTTTTTTTTTTGTTTTGGCAAATTGCTGGACACCAAACAGAGCTTAATGCCGGAACAACGACACACTGGCTGTGGACTTGAGTTCAGTACGTGCCACGCACACACCGGCCATACACCATGGGGCCATGTGGATCCCACAAACTCCGAGCGGATTGTCCACCGCGGGTCAAGGTGTCATGTCTTTTAGGGGGGGGGGGCACTAAAAATGTGGCCCAAGTTAAAGGGAGTTTGTAGAAAACTATATCCATCTGAATAATTTTCAGGTGAAAGCAGGGTAGGGGTGACAAACTAATTGCAAATAATATTCTTACACACGGACATACATTTAGAGGCAAATCGGTCTTGAGCTGTATCCCTGCCCTAGCACCCCGGTGTTGGGGACCAGCATGGCTCCATGGGACAAACTCACTGTGGTGCTGTAGCCTGTTACGGGCTACGCACACAAAACGAAACGAAACAAAACAAAACAAAAAACACAACAGCATAATTTTGCATGACTTCCCAGGCTGGATCTACAAAGTTCACAGCCTTCCCTGTTATAAAGGAGCACATCTTGAAGGGGGAGGGGCTGTCAAGCTGCAGAGTGAAAGAAGGCAAAGGCATTGTGGGAAACCAAGCAGAGCCACGCGGCTCAGCACCGGAAAACGGGGCCCGTTCCCATTTCACCGACTCTGCACGGTCAAGGTCCTCACCCTACAGTTCACTTCGCTCCTCCTAGGACTCCAGAAAAGGGTGCGGTCACAGCCAACTAGCCCTCCAGGCTCCACCCCGTACACGAAACGGCCGTGGCGCGGCCAGATGGAGAGCAATGTACAAAATATACAAAGGCGAAACGAAGGGATGACAATAACAGAAACGACATAACCTGATCCCGCAGGTTAGCCCAGCGCTGGTGCTGCCTGTGCTCTCTGGGGAGGGATGGGAGAGGGCGGTCCCAGCGCCCATCTAGCCCCATGCCGTCTGTCCGAAGATTTTACGTGCGTCTTCGCTGGTAGAAGGTGCAGAGCGCATTTGTGATGAAGAGAAAGAGTCCTCTCCAGTTCCGCCATGGCAGGACAGCATTCTGAAAAGAGAGACGGGGGATATTAGGTTGGAAGAAGTCATCATCCATCCATCCATCCATCCATCAAAACTCCATAGCTGATTACTGAAGGTAGAGTTGCAGTGAGCCTAACCTATCCAAGGAAGCAGGTATTATACAACAGGGGATCACCCTGGACAGGACATTGACTGGGGCATCCGCAGTCAATGACCCGATTAGCCCCTCCTGCAATGCGGTTCATTTATCACTGCTAGAGAGCCCCCAAAAATGTGATAGTGGCCATCATGTAGTCAGGAGCCTGCAGGTATCCTGAAGGAAATGGCGTAGCATCAGCCGGCAAAGCCTGGGGGTATATGACCAAGAGATCAGGCTTAGTGCCACTACATAGTGGGTTATTCGAATGTTTATTTTTGATATGGCCTATGGTGGTACACTGGTTAGCACTCTCGCCTCACACCTCCGGGACCAGGGTTCGAGTTTCTGCCGTGGCTCTATGCGTGTGGAGTCTGCATGCTCTCCCCACGTGTCGTGGGGTTTCCTCTGGGTACTCCGGTTTCCCCCCCAGTCTGAAATCATGCTGAAGTTAACTGGAGTTATCCAACCGTGTGTATGCTCTATGATGTGCTGCCCTCCCGCCATCCTGGGTTGTTCCCTGCACTCCCCCCCCTACCCTGAATAGCTCACGCAGTTACAGAAAATGGATGGATTTGGCCTTTTGTCAAACACAACCTTGATAAATCAAGGTAACCTTAGTCCAACAATAACCAGGACAAAACAAAGTGATACAGTTATAATGCTCTATGAAGATAACACTCACTATTGTAGTGGGAAGCTCTTTGTTGTCAGTCTTGCATTTCAAAATCAGAATACATATTTTACACACACAGAGGACCAGCTGATACTATGACAGTTAGGACAAAAAACCTAAGGAGAAAAAAGCAATAACTAAACAACAAACATAAAGCAAGTTCTTCGATCAATCTCCCATCCGAAAGAATTGACCAAAGATTCACAAAATGCTGTGATTGTATTCTGTAGGTTATCAGCTTGCCAGCGTGAATTAAAATACCACGGTTTTAACAATGGACTGACAAGCAACGGCATTTGAAAATGATTTCATAGCTAATTGTAGGACAGAACAAAGACTCTCCATTGCCTACATAAACATGATGTGCGAGCAACATTAAGGCCCCACAGCTGAGGATGAGAGACCAGCCAGCCTAAGCAGAGAGCTTCCCAGTACGGGCAGGTGTGCCTGTGCTGTGCTCAATGTCACAGAGCAGGCTTGGGCGTCGGGATAAGAGAGCGACCATACATCAACTGCTTCTATGAGTCAAGCTCTAAAAATAACACAGAGCCTCACCATTAGACAGAAAGTGGAGAAGGGGAGAGAAGGGGGGGTTGTGTTAAGGGAACAGACAGGATCAAGACACAAGCTGGCAGCCCAAATGGGAAAGAATAAAGGAGGGGAAAAAGAGAGCAAACTGATACAGTCAGGGCCGGACAGAATGTGGTGAAATGAAGAGAAGGAGGTCTGTGTTTTGTGTTTCCAGCCCCCGCAGCGTTTCTGTTGCAGTCACAACCAAAGAGATACGGCTGACGCCTCCCTAATAAAAAAGATCAATGATCATCTCTCCTTCTTTATTCAAGGGATCGCTGAGTCGTGTGTCATCAACAGATCCAGGAGACTCAAGATTCGCTGTGGTCAAAGTCTTGAGGGAAGCAGATACAGCAGGGAGCGAAGATGGGTATTTTGCAGCTTTTCGTTTAGAGTCTTAAGACTAATATTCACACCTTGATTTCGTTCGAGGTCCCTCTTTTCTGAATGAGTTACGCGTGGTGTGAGTGCATCGCTGCCCCACATTCATGGCTCTGCGCACGCGAGAGAAAGCGCTGCAGTGCGCCGTCAGTCGACACGGTGGCAGGAGCGAGTGTGAGAATGAAACGGTGATGTCAGTCGTGTTTGTCTGGCAGGGTGGGGGGAGGGGGAGATTAGCCTGTGTTTACTGCGTCGGCTGCCAACACCGGTCCTCACACGGTGCAGCAGAAAAGGGAATAAAAAAGAGAAAGAGACAGGAAAAAGGAGGAGAGAACAGGGTAGAATGGGGAGGGGGCTTTGTGTTCACCCAAAATTGGAAAGATCGTTTCAGTCACATGTTCTTCCAGCAAGGCAGATGACACAGTGTGAACTCCAACGCTTACCTGTCTTTGCAGGAAGACGGCATTTATCTCGTCCCCTATGATCCTTAGCCGGTGAGCCACCCTCTCCGAAGCCTCATCTTCTAATTCTGGTGCTCCACCGGGGGGGCTGTTCTCCTGCGAGTCCCCTAGAGGGCGCTGACTTCGGCGATGCGGGGCTTCCTGTCTGTCAGCGGCTCTCATTATGCTGGGTCCATTCCCTCCCGCTTGGTGTGAGTCTTGACAAAACAAAGAGAAATACCTTTAATCTAAACAAAAAAAAAACTTGCCCTCAGAAACTTGTGATATCTGACAAATCGCAAGTTCTCCATTATCAACAGCGACTCAGAAAGGCTCGCAGTGCATTATGCTTGATTACATTTGGTCCTCAATTGAAACAGATCACCATCAACAGGCCTAAAGCACAAGTCTGCACACCAAAACACCAAAGGCTACATCCCCCATCACAGGTGACTCCTGCTGACTCTTAAGCGACTAAAGAAAATCCGCGGCCGCCTGCACTGTCTCTAACCTATTTAACAGTGCACTACTTATTGAGCCGGATTGGCTACTTAACAAGCCTGAACTGCCATTTATCCGCCTCGCTCCACTTCAGAAAAAAAACCCTCACGGCACAACAGACGGAGTCTTAAAACCGAGTTTCAAATCTCGGGCTGCCAGAAGCTTTCTTCTCTGATTACTGTCGTTATTGTCATAAACCTTTTTCCCTTTAAAGTTAGATGGTAATCTTTTAATCTGCTTAATAAGCCTAGAAGGCTAGCGGAGTTTCTGCGCAATAGTGTTGTGGGCATGCACTTTTGGTGGTGGAAAAAAAAGGCAACCCAAATCATTCTTAACACTTTTTAGGTTATTTTCTGAAAAGAAAACTGATAATCAAGATCAAAATAAAAACGCTGCAATAAACACTGTCTTATTAGGATGCAGTGACTATTGGCATCTCGCTAATTTGATGAATAAAATACAACCAAAGGACCTGATATATTGAGGAAATCCAGTTTATTTACTACCAGAAAATTTTACAGTCTGACTCTTCAAAACCAGTTCATTAAGAAAGTTTATAAAACCACAATGGCTTTAAGACACACTTATCCCAGAGCTGCTGGCGATTCAGAAGCTAGAACAGGAGGGAAAACAGAGGAGTACTGGCTTGTTGCCAGGGTAACTGTAGCCCAGCGCCGCCTGAAACCGAAATCAGCCATTGGCTGAGTAAAACAGTGACCAGCTGGGATAGGTTAGTCTAGGCGATGTGGGGGAGGGATCAATCAGTTTGGAAGAGCTATCAAAGGCAGGGAACCAAGGGGTAGAAGGAAGACAGAAAGCAGGAAGAATCGTAAAAAACGTGGTAGGTAGCAAAGAGGAAAACAGTAAATGAGAAGCAATGAAAGAGAAGAAAGGAAGAAAATGGAGCAGAATGAGCATCTCGAAGCGGCCATATAAGAAAACCATTTGTTCTCTATGGGATGTTGTAGACAGTGACAAGTCTTGACATGCCCAGATCATAGCTATTCAATGGCTGCCACAGAAAGAGGCTAATGTTGCACTCCGGGCACTGCAGAGTCTTAGTAAACACTGGTACCATTCCTCATTCAGCTGTTTAAGGACTGCTTTGGGGTGGCGTCTCCCAGCCGAAACAGTAAACGCACCCCTTCCCTTGACATGCACATCAGAGTCCCAGTTCAAATGGCCTTTGCCTCCTGCGGTCCATCGGTAAGCCCACATAGGCACACCTACACACTCCACATACTATGTTATTCTTGCATCTATTTCCCAACACTTCGGCAGTCCAGCTGTCTTCATCATGGAGATTCCATGATGCTCATATACAAGCATGTAAGCCTCCAGCAGCTGAACTCATGGAAATAACAGCATGACACTATAATACTGTTAAAGATTAGCACTTGGTGCAAGATCTGTATATATATCATTCATCTATGCCACTACCCACGTCATGTGTGCAATATGTGTAATTGTATGCACAGATTTTTCATAATTTCTTTCTTATGCGTTTCTATTTTGTTATAGCGTCTTTTGGTTTGTCTGTGTCGATTGCCATTCTACTTTAGGCTGTTGTAAGAAGTTAAGTTCCCCGGTGTGGGATCAATAGTCTTATCTTATCTTATCTTATCTAATCGCAACAGTCAATATCACATAATAGCTGCGTATCTGATGCAGCACTATACAAAGCAATTCTGCATGCTTGTTGATCACTGATCTAGTCAAATGAGCTTTTAAGCTAAATTTATGCTTGATATGTATATAAGGGCCTATTGCAGGTTTGTTTAAAACCCTAACACAGCTAGCTCATCTGTCAAAGTACTGGAATAAAACAGCACAGTGACTTGAGTCTCATTTCTTTTTCCCTATTTTGTAAGATTTTTTAAGCAGAATTTCATTTCATAATCCTGTCCTATATACACTGCACTCCGGACCGCAACATGAATTTCCAAGGACTGTAAGGAAATAAGGCATCGTACTCCTGGCTACTGCAGCAACATATTCAAAAACTGCAATGTGAAGCCTTGGGGCTTTTTCAGTAAACTATTTTATATTTAATCCTGCAAAATGAAATCCTATTGGTTCTGAATTTGACGCGTTAGTCCAACTCTCTACTCTCAACACCCAATCATGCATTTTCTCACACACAATTTTCCCCCTCAAGATACTGATTTAATACCCCATTTACAAGCGCCTTACCTGTCCTCTGAGGGATTACACTGTCTGTGACATCTGAGGGGGACGTACTGGCCATAGGTTCCTGGCGTGGACAAACCGGTGCGGGGGTGGACGGGGTCGTCCTGACGCGCCACTGGCAGCACGGTCGGCGGCCTGGCTGCACGCTGTGGAGGCTGCATGTGAGCCAGGCCTCCGGCTGCAGAGCCTCCATACGGCAGCTCTGACGCCCCCCCTGCTGATTGTCGTCTCTGCCTCCGTTGGTCTGGGCCCGAGCCATACCAGGTTTAGACTGCAGTGAAAGCAGATATACACTGTAAATATCAATGCACACTCAACCATGCATACAGAAACTTCCTCCGTAAATCTGACCAGGTGCACATTTTATAATGCAAGACAGAATTAAGTGTGACGCAGGGATAAAGTTGCGAGGTGTCTCCGCCTGGTGTACGAATAGGGAACGTAGCGTTTTTGGCTGCACCTAAGCGAAGGTGAATTTTAATATCTATCTTATATTGTAACTACTGCTCAGCGTACGTATATAAACAATCTCCCAGGGAATATCCAACTTCAGCTAACTGCTTTCCTCTGCGTTTTAAAATACGAAGGAACGATTTATTTTGTTATTCATCATTTTATTAGTTATCAAGGGGGCACATTATTGAACATTAATGAAAAATTTCAAATAACATTTCATTTATATGGCGGCACGATAGCTCAGTGGATAGCATTGCTGCCTCATAATTCCAGGGTGTTTTGCGATGAACTAGCGTCCCATCTAGCGTGAACCCCAGCCTTGTGCCCTATGCTGCCTGGGATGGACTCCAGGCTCCCTCCCCCGCCTGCTCCCCCCTGTGACCCTGACTATGATAAGGGGGGTGAGTAGGTGGGTATAAGTTTGATCCAGCGTGTTATGTTCTCATTGACCGCTAGATGGCGGCAAAGGGCGCCCTCGTGTGCTGCGAACTGTTTGTAAACAAATCGGTAGCAGAAGTGAAGCGCCTCGCACGCAGACGTTCAACCAGGCGCAATACCAGGAAACACAATAACAAGCTTCACAGACGGAATGCCTACTTCTCATATTTTAACCCTGATAAAACCGGTAAACTGCAGCTATTTATTCCTTTTGCATAAATGTGTTTTAAAAATCAGGAAAAACACTACACAATACTGTAAAATTAAGTTACTGTCATTTTTAACGCGTTATGGAAAATCTTTGAGGCTGGAAATTTAGTAAAATTCTGTTCTGTGGAGGTGCAAAAGACTGCGGTACCCTTGAATCCTAAAAAAATAAGCGTGCTGTTTTTTCATACGTCGGAACTTGTGCAAACCACAAAAAAAATGGTCTGTTGTCTTGCCCACGACAATGGCTAACGCTTTTGTCAAGTTTGCGGATTATAATGACCTTCTAACGTGCGGTTTCTCCTCTTAATGGGGTTAAATGTACCACGTTACTACTGCAATGGTCTCCATGTTGGAAAATGTCAAAAAAATACCACAAGTCATAAGGTATACTCTGCTATAAAGAAATGTATTATTACCAAAACTGAAATGCACTAAACGGCCTTAGAATCGAACGATCAATAGTATCGCCTACGTAATTAAGACTCATCATGCACGGCATAAGACAAGTAACAGGCAATAAACTAAATCGATTTCATAAATATAAACACATGATAAGGTTTATGCCCCAAAAACGGATCAAATCGCCAAGGTATCTTATTCAAAGGCGAGAGAAACGTATTTACGCCGTGACACTTCTGTGGTCATTCAGCCAGGCTGAATGTCGAAGCCTACGGAGCTCGATCCGTAATTCAAATTAATGATACGGCTTCCGACAATGAAAGTGCATTTTTGGCGTAGTTATGAGAAGAGACAACCAGCGTCTCTGAGTCTCATCGAACACAATCTGCAGTTAGTATGAGCCAAATCAATAAAGAGAGAGAACACTGGACGCCGGACAAGTGATTCATTATTTCAAGCAAACTGATCGGACAAGGCTTCGAAGAGTACAAAATTAATGCAGAGCCACTACAGTTAGTTGACTTATTAGATAAGCGCCAAAAGTGAAATTGACATTGTAGACGATCGATTGCGTCCACATGCTTTATAATACAATGCTGGCCGTGACAATTTCAGGCTTGCACTTACTTGACTTTCTTGTCGCTTCGTAATCACCGGCTGGCAGTAAATGCTCAAGCAATGTCGATTCCTATTTGTCATCAGAAGACGCCTTTTCGCACGCTTAGTGCCCTCGCTCGCCGAAAGCCTGCCCGTGTGTCATCCCGCCAAGTTATTGTTACTGTAAAAATATGGCAGCGGCCAGACCAAATGATGTCATATACGATTGCATAAAACGCTGAACGCTGCGCGGCGGAGGGAGGGAGAAAAAATGCTAGTTTTTCTCCAGTCACAGAAGTGTGCGATCCTTCAGCAGATTACAAAGGAGAATGCTGCACACTTGCGCCCTGCTCGGCTTTCACTCCCGCGACTGGGAGCCGTACGCCACGCCCTCCTCTTGTCTGACAACAAGTCCTGACATGCACTTCAACGAGTGACGATGGGGCAACCCTATGCTCCAACTGTCCCCCAGACTGCAAGGCTGCAGTCCCACAGTGCGCCCTTCCTCCTTCCCCAATATGACGTATTCTTGGAGCCCGTCGTGTGGCGCAGCCTAGTGTGTAAACATCAGCTCTTACGCTACTGCGACTGTTCAGTCTAATACTCATCTTAACATGTCAGCGATCACTCCGCATTACCCTACACTTTAACGGCGATGCGTGAAATACGTGTTAGGATTACGGGTTAATGCATTGGTAACTGAGCGTGGAAAAAGGCACATTTACACTGACCCAGTAATAAGATGTTGCATTGACGAGAACTTAGTCGTCAGTTGCGGCACATGAATCAAACCGCCTGCTGCCCTTCGGTGTTGTGTTTGTAAAAAGTTACTCGTGTTATAAGTTATTGTATTTGTACATTTAAGACGGTAAAAGACGTATAGATTGTTTTAAAAAGTCATCGAATTCCTATTTTTCATAGATCTATCGCCAGACTCCACCCAGAAAAACCCTTATGAAAGGCATATTTTATATATGCCAGTTGTAAGTTAGCCTGTGTGTTTCATTTCCTTTTGTATGTGACGTTATATTATAATTAATTATTTTTATTACTTAAACGGATATACTTATATATATTCTGAATATCGACACACACAATATGATTAATCTCTTGTTTAATATCTATCTGTTGACAGAACACTATTACATCTGACAAAATTTAGGAGTTACCAAGTCTGCAAGAACCTACGTGATCGGTTATTATATAGTAAACTTTCTATACTCATACATGGAATTATAATGCATCTAGGCTTAGTTTAATGCAATGCAGTTGCAAGCGCCAGTTATTCATTTTGGCACTGCCAACTGTTTGGTGTCTGATTGACCTTTGCATTGCAGCACGTGACTCTCTCTGTTGTGGCCACAGATGTCTCTCGTTTTGCGGCTTTTGTTTCCCTGCCTAATCAGATGGAAGTGACAGCTTATCGAGGAAACCCTGGACAATCGGTGATGTCTTCCATTTAAGTGGGAAATCCCCGTTCGTATACATGCCTGGGCGAGTATCTGATCATGTTGGCCTACATATAAAATAGCATACACACTCTGACTAGTTACTATGAAGGTTTCAATGAACTGAGTGTATCCCATGGTGTAGTTATTTTGTAATATATGATAATATATTAATATACCAATAAATTAAATTAAAGGGAATTTCCCTTTTTAATGGTGTATATGTTTGACGCATTAATTATACTTGTTTAGTTAAAAGTGGTAAATGTGTTTTTTAAATGTTTGAACCTGATAATTTAAAAAAACAATAGAACAATGCCCAGATTCAGCACTGTAATTTCACCTGAGCACACCTGAGAACTGCTCAGTGATGTGCTGGTGGTACCACTTTCAGTCAGAGCAGTCACCAAATCCAGCTACCTGGGACCAGCCAGTGGTGATGTCACCCATTGGTCATGTGACATGAAGTGTGCTCTACATTGTTTGCACACTCAACAAGTGAAAACACAAAAGGCCGTATAACATAACGCCTGCTTTCTTAACAAGGCACTGCTCAGTGTTACCAACAGGCCGTCTATACCTATTATCCTTTCTCTCTCCTAATTTCCTAACACTTTCAGTGGTACCCATCTCTAGGGGCATTTATTTTGGCCTGAAGACCTAATCAGTTGTATCTGAGCAGTCCTTTTGTGATACATCATGGCATTTCTGGATTGTTTGGAAATGTTTGTACTGTTGAAAAGATAGGGTTCCATCTTTCTGACAAGTCAGTTTGCCCCGTTTCTGCTCTACTAGAGCTGTCATCTGCAAGTGAAGCAATTTCAAAGATCAAAACGTCTGGGAGAAAGTTCCGTTGTGTGGTGGTAGGCCACACAAGTTCACAGAAAGACACCTGATGACCCAACATCAACACCCAACCTGAAGGGCAGCAGATCCCACCAGTAATGTTTCAACATCTCAAGGAAAGCCTTCCCAGAAGAGTAGAGGAGGACAAGGAACAATAGGCTGACAATAGTTAAAGGAACAATAGGCTGACAAACTTCATATTAATACCCTTTGGTATTAGAATGAGATGTTGGATAAGCTGGTGTCCACATAATTTTGGCCATAAAGGGTCCTTCCAAGGTTTTGTACTCAAAACCCATGCCGAGCACTTTGTGAATGGAGTTTCCTCCTGTTTGTACAGGTTTCCTCTAGGTCAGTGTTTCCCAACCCGGTCCTACCGGACCCTCAGCCGGTCCACATTTTTGCTCCCTCCCAGCTCCCGGCAGTTGGACTCTCTGGGGGTCCCTGAGGACCAGGCTGGGAAATACTGCTTTAGGTTTTCTAATTTCTTCTCAAAGTCCAAAGATATGCAGTGTAGGTGGACTGAGGGGGTACCGCCTCATGGCAGGGCACACACACTCCCGTCACAATACAACAACTCCAATTCATCTCAACTGGTCTTCGGATTGTGAGGGGAAACTGGGAGACCTTAGAGGGAACCCCACGACGGCCTGGGGAAAAACATGCAATCTTCACACACTTGAACGCTGGTCTCTAGAGGTGGCCATTCTATCCACTATACTTTGCCGTGAATGTTCCCAAACATATATAAAGTTTACAGCAAAAACAGTTTCTGCTTAGAAAGACAGTGCACTTTTATATTACATCATCAATGGGCATATATCCATTATGTCAAAAAGCACATTTCACATAGTTTACTCATAAATGGAAAATATATTTTTATATCACATGTATTTTCCTATATGGGTGGTGCGGTAGCTCAGTGGGCAGCACTGTTGCACCATAACTGCAGGGTTGGTGGTTCGAGTTGCATCTCTGCTAAGCATCTTCTCCACGTGTTGTGGGGATTTCCTCTGAAGACTTCACTTCTCTTGTCCATTTGAAAGGCATGCAGTTAAGCTTCTTAGCATTTGTAAATCACCCATGAAATTTGACTGATCCAAGAAGATCTTCTCCCCGTTGTTTTTCGGCAAGGCGTTCCACTCTCGTTTGTTTTTTGTTTTTTTTGTCTTGGCTAGAATTATCCATCAATTGTTGCTGGTAGCTACAGAAATCAAAAGGGTTAAGTGAGCCCTTAACCATTAAGTAAATGCTGTATACAAATGTCAAGATACATAACAGATCCCTGTGACCAGGGTTGGGCACCACTCTTCTGGGAAATTGTAGAACAGTTTATTTTGAGGACAGGTGTGCCTTGAGGAGCCACGAGTGAGCGATAGCAACAGAAGTCCAGGTTTGTAGACTGGATATGTGTAGCCAATGTGCAGACAGCAGGACTCCTACAAATGCTTAGCTTTGACCCCCACTTAAATTGTCACAATGACATCATGCATGGCCAACCCTCCACCTACAGTCTTCTACTCCTGAAAGAAACCACTGACTCCTATGTTATTTTCCGCTCCCAAATGGGGTTTCTTTGCTACTAACTAATTTTCTGCTCAACAGCCACTATCATAAGGGACTTAGGTGGTGTAGAGTACACAGCTGCCTTTTCTGGTTAAATAATGGGAGAGTGGTGAAAGGCAGGCCACAGCAAACAATCAGCAGGGTGACGCTCTGCAGAAGGGCGTGGTGTTGGTTGAGCCCTCTTTTTTGGCTGAATAGCAGCACAAGAAAAACAGAGCACATGCCGTCTTATCATGGCGCATAAGTATTGAAAGCCTGGTAATGATTGTGACTTCGAAAGATTTCGAAGTTTTCCACTGGGGCACTTCCATAAAAAAAACTCATGTTTTATTGTGATCAAATCACATGATTACAACCAATGCGTACTGGTAGTTTTACACTAAGAAGGAACATTAAACTGGAATCTATTGTTTTACATGGTATATGTTCAAGTTTTAAAACAGAAATGAATTGTGGGACACAAAATTACAACTTCTTTTTGGTGAGATAAATATATATTGTATAAGATTTATTAATAGTTCCCCATATTTTTCTTTCCTTAACATGAACTTCAAAACAATTAGTTCTGAATTATATATATAACTTCATTTATTGAGAACATAAACTCGTTTTTAAGATCAGCATCTAATTTCCAACCGACATTTCTGGGGCCAGTCATTAACCTCAAACTTCCTTTTCCGATGGATTCTTTTTTCCCTCCCCAGTTTTGATACAGGAAGACTGCGGTTTATTTATGTCGTAAGATAAAGCCTGTAAGATAAAATACTTAATGATAACATGAGGTCACTTGATCAGAAAGTGAGAAGATGATGTTATAGAACGTGAGAGGCTCTACTCGCAGGTTTATTTAGTGAGTAGCTGCTCAAGAGGCTTGTGTATGAGCAGTCAATTACCTCATTACTGCGCGCAGTAGACCTGGCTGTGTGGCCGTCAGCCAAAAGACGGGTGTTGGGGAATGAGCCATGGCAATGGGGCTGGCTGTTCCCATGGTACTCTCACGTGATTCCTCTCAGCTAACCAACTAACAATGCCTTGTTTTCGTCGGGATGTTGTCCACTTCATAAAAAACGCATCTCCACTGGCTCTTTGCCCTAAAGTGCAGCACAGCAGAAAAAGGCACGCCGTTTTAATGATCACTTAAAAATAAGTCTTTAACGTCATTTAATCTAAACTGAATAAAATGTTAAATTCTCCAATCAAAATGAGTGTTATTTTTTCTGTTCTTCTCCTACCTACAAGTTGTAGTATCCTAAGCATTTTTAAAAACTTTGGGGATCATCGTCATTATGATTTAATACAACTTACTATAAATACTGTATATTCCGTCAGTCTGAGTGTGCAGCACTACGCCATGAGGGCTCAGGGCCTTCTATGTATGTCCTGGAAACCCATCCATCCATCCATCTTCTATACCCACTTGTCCTATTCAGGGTCACATGGATCTGGAACTCGTCCCAGAAGCTATGGACACAGGGGAGGGAATGACGCAGGATGGCACATCAGCCCATTGCCGGGTAGGCTCACAGGCCAGTCACTCACACCTACAGGCAATGTGGTAACTCCAATTTTGAACTGTGGGGGGAACCAAAGGAAACCCCATGATAACATAGGAAGAACATGCAAACTCCACACACAGTGCCACAGCAGAGACTTGAACCCTGATCCCAGAGGTGTGAGGCAACATTTCTAACAACCACACCACCAGGCTGCCATGCCCGGGAAATTGATTAAGGTCATGCGTGCCTTGTGCCTGGTGCTTCTTGGGATGGATTCCGCACTTATTCAAAACCTCTACTGGATAAGGACTGTAACCTTGTATTAATATGGAGAATTCTTGTCTTATAATCAAAATTTCGAAAAATGCATTCTATGTTGCTATAACTTTATCAAATTCTGCACAAGGTATGCAGTAACTTTCCAAAACGAAACCAAAACCAGCTCACACCTGACTGGTGGCAGTGAACAACACACCTGTGACATCCCATAATATTTCTGTAGGGTTCAAATATACCAGCTGAGAATGTCACGGTGTAGATAACATCAGTGTCATGGCCATCGAATCAATGGACAACTACACTCAATACATAATTATTTGGACAGGTTCCATACTCTTTTGAGAACAAGGTGAAATGATTCATTAACTGTATAATGATTCACCACATCTGTAAGCTGACGTGTCATAATCACTGAGGCTCATGCTAAAAATACCCCAAGTATCACCCTTCCTTAATGTCACTGGTGTATCGTAACACAATATATAATTATTCACCAAACATTTTTATTCATTACCGAGTCATTTGCCTAATCAGCATATCTTGGTCCAGTGAGTTTGTTAAAATGATTTTCCTCTTGTAAATGTGTTTTTATTATTGATATGGAATGAGTTTACAATTAAAATTCTATATTTTGTATTTCAGAATAGATAATGTATTTGATCTAGAAAATGTGAATGGAGTATCTACTTTTCTGGTTATTGTGCTGTATTGTCTGTATATCGTATTGTTTTTCTATTGTATTATCTGTGCACCGTGCCCTATAAAAACTGTGTAATGTGTGAAAGCAAAAAATGTCCTCTGACGTCACCCCTCAAGCTATGCGAACCTAAAAAGTGAGTCCTGAAACTTTAACGAGCTAGTAGGAAATCCCCAAAGCCTATTTTACAAGTAGTATAAAGACGGCTGGCTGAATGGATAGTCAGAACTTGACAGTAACCTGACTAGTCTTGCGTATAAAACAATATTTTTGAAAGAAGCTAGTATTTCTACCCAAAGCAGCGTAATATGTTTTCCCATTTCAGGTTGACGGAAGCAAATGCAGTTGTAGTTATTTTTACGTTGGTATTTTTACATGACAGTTTTTACACCTATATACAGATGGGTATTTCTACTGAAATTTAATTTAAGTGTGCAAGGATATTACTGGGATTGGGACTAATAATCCTGCAGTAAATTGCACAATCGGAATGATACAATGACACAACAAAAAAGTAAGTCTGGAGCTGCTATGGTTCGCCGGTCAGCAGCAGTACTCTGTAATTTAATAAATATTTAAATACACATACGTCAGTTTCACCTGAACATTGTCATTTGAGATTCTTGTTTGATGATGAGGTTTCAGATAAAATAATCTCAGCATGCATTTTACATTTGGCTGACATATTGCAACAACCATGACTGAAATACTTTTCCTACGTGAATACGTGATAGTGACATTGCCATAGTTAATCTTTATATCGCAGCTTTGCGTTTGTCCCTCCTTTGTGATTGTCCAAAACCCATTTGGGGTGTTTCTCAATACCAAGAATGCAAAGATCTTACTTGTGGCCTTAGTAACAGAGGTCTTGCTAGCATGCCTCCCAAGAACAAACTTGGGATGCTATGAATCATGGGATTGGTGTTGTTTGGTCAGGATGCAACCAATGTATCTTTGATATTACAAGGCGAGGCATGAAGGACATCCAGGGATTTTTACCATCCTTGTCTGCTTCTGTTCTTAGTATTGGGACTGGTCTTCAGCAATGGAAGGTGACGTAAAACAGGTACACGAGAACACAAGCACAGTCAAGTACGCATACTGAGAAACACCCTTAGGCTCAGATAGTTTCTTTATTTGATTGTTTTGATTTAAGTCAAAATTATTATTCTTTATCTTTATCAAAACAGACAGCACCAATTGCCTAATTAAAGATACTTTTATTCTTTGTGCACTGACTGCATCTATTAATATCATATTCAGTCCCTGTAGTAATAAATTCTGCTTTGTCTTATACAAATTATCCCTACTAGAAATTACAACCAAATAATTTAATCTTCATCATAACTGTGCTTTGATTGATTCACTGTTAGAGAACGTGGAAAAAACAAGCTCTATAATCACAAAAAAATAACTTACGGTTTGGAAGAAACACTACAAAAACAATTTACATCAAGACATGATTCATCTCTGAAGAGACACATGACCGTGTAATAGATTCAGGCTAATGAGCGACAGACTTCACTCAACTATAAAACACATGCCACCCAGGAAGTTGATGCTTATTGCAAGCCTGACTGTATAGGTCAGGGCGATTCAAATCACGGTCCTCAAAATGCTGAGCCCTGCTGATTTTCCAACTTTCCTTTACATGTGAGCCAGGTGTAAAGCCTCTGTGGCCAATCAGAGGCAGTAATTATTAAACTAACTACCTGGGAGAACTGAAAACAAGGCCTGGATTTGGAATCGAAGTCCTGGTATAGGTTCTGGAAGTTCATTGAAATATTCAGTGTTTCCTTCACTTCAGCTAAGATTTTAGTGTTTTGTAATCCATGAAGAAGGAAAAAGAGATCATTATATTATATTCCCTGGAGCAACTGGAGCTAAGGACTTTGCTCAAGGGCCCTACAGCATCATCCCTCTGCCAGAGCCACCCTATGAATCTTCCTCTTTTATGGAGGATAATCAACATGTGAATTTAATACACAATCACTTCATATCTACGTTGTCCTCTGTCTTGCCCATATCGTCGTCCCAAACATCCTTTGTAAATTCTTTTATGTGCTTCTTTCATAAACGTTCCTTACTTCCTTCCTGTCTACAGACTAATTAGTAATTTGTCACTCATGTTTATCACCTTAGTTAAATAATCCATTGATCTTCCAACTGCTTATCCTGGTCAGGGTAAAGAGGAGCCTCACACAAACACACACATACACAGATGCACGCATGTCTGTATTCATATCTTTGTCAACTCCGTCCATTCATTTCTATGGTCAAAACTCTAATCCCAACTATGACAACCTTAACCCCAAGTAACCCCAAGACTTTTGGTTATTTTAGATTTTTGATCGCAGCAATGATTTTTATAAAATTTAGTTTTCCCTTGTGGGGACTGAAAAAATATACCCCTAGGATTTAATATATATAAAACTATACACACACTACGGGCAACTTAGAGGTGCCAGTTAGCCTGTGTGTGGACTCCGGGAGGCAACTTGTGTACACAGAGTGAAACGTTTAGAGGCAAGATTGAAACCTAGGACGTATAAACCACTATTCCACTCATTTCTGCTTCCCCCATAGCTAACACTACCCTTAAAATCACAAGTCTCACATACAACTCACTTCTTAAAAAGTGAAGTCATTCACAGATTACTTCCCCTCATTATAAATGCATCTAGGTAGCATTACACTATTGCAACGTATATAAGTGCTGATGTTGTCACAAGATTTTTGCTGATTTGCAGTGACTCGATTATTAAAAATCACTCTAGTGACTTGTGATTTGAACACAGAAAGAGTTTTTAAACTGGTATGTCTTCTTTTGTATCTACTGATCGTTGTATCACTTACCAGAAGGAAACATTTTAAGTTTCCTTTTAAAATAACCTGCTTTGGTAAACAACAACACATTCTCCATCTCTTCATTCCAGAGAGCTCCTTAGATTGTAAGTGTACATATTTTTTGTCTGACATAAGTGCAAAGCCACGATGTCTGTGACTCAATCCTGCGGATTTTACTGCACAACAAAACTCTCCACCGGGGGAGATTCTAGCTACTGAAAAAATCAGAGGCAAAGTCAGGTTTACCTGAGGCTTGACTTTTTTCATTGTTGAAGGAAGACTGGGCTAAAATACTCGGGACTCTGCTTAAAATACTCGGGAGTATAGCCCCAAATAATCAGACCTAACGACACTCACGTTCTCCACCCAACAATTAGCCCATATTATAACTGCCTTTCTTTACTATTAAGCCACTTCAGATCATCCATAAAGTCACATATCACTTGTCTCCTCCCAGTGTTCAAATTCCTCTCTTTCTGGTTTCCCTCTACAGACTGGCTACTCAGGTACATCTTATTTCAATATCCTGGTGCTGGAATACAGGGCCCCTAAGTCAACATGGCATCTTACATTACAAACATAACTAGAAACGTGATGTACTCACTAAAATGTTAGATTGTGTTCGATTTAAAACAAAAAACAGTGTTAGCCTCGAGGAAGTTTTTTAGTTCAGTTAAAATAACGTCTTCTGGCAGGAAGGAGGAAAGAAAGGAAAGAATGGAGGAACCAAGAGAGGAAGTAAGAAAGGATCAGTTAGGGTCAGTTAGGGTCATCTGGATCGGAGTAGAGCACCCGCTGTCATGTAAGTGAGCCTGACTTGGTTGCTTGGGCTGTCACAACAATTAGGTCATCCCCATGCCTGTGTTTACACAACTAGAGAGGTAACTGTGACAAAAGTGAAACCTTACACTACCCAGTTTAGTGTCAGACTAGACCATAGATGATTATTGAACGGTGAGGTGATAGACATATGTCATCCTGTAACGGTATTCAGCAAAATGTAATCACCTCGTATCAAAAGGTCTGTAACTGATTCCATGAACTAGGTTTTGCCTGGCGTTGGGTTGCACGGCCTTATCAGATGGGGAACAGATCTATCAGGCTATCAGTGTTTCGCTTAGCTACAAGTGGTGTTAACAGGCTACCAGAACGCCTTCATAAGACCATAATACCACAAGATTTTTTTTCCACGGTCCCCGTATTTCTATGCTCGCACACTTGTGTACATGCCGTACTTCACCAATTTGACGTTTACAAAAACACTTTTTTTTTTTCTTGATTCAAGTTTCTTTTTAGAAGAATGCTTTTTCATTGGCATTAAGAGCCTCAAAAAGTCATAGGGTATTTTAAAATGAGCACTAGTTCTATATTCGACTAGTACTGTCACTAAAGCGCGAAGCCGACGTGCAGGAAAAGGGAGCGCGGACGCAGATAGAGTGTCGCACCCGGAGTAGATTGTTTTTCTTTCGCCCGTTTCTTCTGCCCGGAAACAGCGCTCCAGCTGGCGCGGCAGGGGCGCCGCGATTGGCTGCCCTGACACGGCGGCGCGCTCATTCTCGCTCCCTATGATGACACTGCAAAGCAAGTGGAGTCTACGAGAGGCCTCTCGTCAGCACAGGAGGGCGCTTCTGTCATTTATTCTCAGCGTCAACTATGTCGTCCACCAGCTATGTCAAGCCCTTGATTCGATTCGTTCCCGCTTATGCATTAATTTATGTTGATGAATGTGTCGATTATGTTCTTGCATCACGATGAACATTAAAGTATCAAATAGTAAATTCATTGTAATTATCATGATTTCTTTTACTTGACTGCATTTTCATTGAATGAGTTTGTTTATCACGTTTTTCCAGTATAACAATGTTCCCTTCATAAAGATATCTGACCACTTTTTTTTATGGTTTCTGCACCGGTGGCCAGAACTGTGGAAACACCTAACATTTTTGCCATTACGCTTTAAAAATGGCGCTAATGTCTATATAAACAATCAAATAATGTTTACAAGTATAATACATTGAACGATTAAGCAAGTAACTGGAGTAACTGGAATAAAGTTCTGGAATCTATAAAAATTGCAAGCGTTTCCACAATTTTGGCCACTAGTGTGGCACTAGTGTAGATTAATCCTTTGACGTACCTACTAATTAGGTCATCACGGGATTGACACAATCTTATCACGTGTGTATAGTGTGTCATGTCGCAGGTTATAGAAAAAACTTCCGTTACAAATGTGCGCATTGCACCGCTCTTATGAAATGTAATCCGTCTGTATGGGCGATTATGCGCTGGAATTGCGGTGTCCTCTAAATATTTGCATGAACCCAATAAGAGCGCGACCGCTCACGTACTTTCGGAAAGTTTTTTGTTTTATCGAGCACGTCATTTCTCTAAAAATATATCGCTCGTGATTACAACACCGTTTCTATTTTTAGACCGCATCGTCATATAAAAGCGAGCGTGGTCAGTTCCTCTTTGAACACTGAGCTTATCAAATTCGTGAACGACGTTTCGCGAGAGCACCATTCTCCAATCTAACACTACTTTACATTCATTACACGAACTTTCGTAGTTTTAATTAAATTAAAACGTGGATCAGTTACCCATGATAGAAATTTATATATATGTAAGTGTGCCGCTCTTACGGAAGCGGCACACTTACGTATTACGGAACTGTATGTAGCAGCCTACAATATGATAGTAAGGATGAGTGCTTAAATACATAATCATACGTTTAAACGGTGTTGGTACATTATAAACAGAATTCCAGATTTTGAGAAGGACACTAAAATTATTAACTTAATTCACTGTATTAAGGCGCCCCCTTGTGGGTAATATAAGAATTGTGATACATTTCCCCTTACATTTTTTGCAGTTCTTTAATTACGCATTAATCCCATTTATTATGTATTTAATAGTTTATTTTAAAGTAAAGAAAATAACAAGCGTTTACAGTAAAAACCACGTCACATTTCTCTACGTCGCAGCATGATTCACTAAAACTTTCCTATCCCATTATGATTGGATAGGGAAATATATATATTTAAAAGATAAATATATACAAAGTCTATGTCAAGCGAAAGTTTGTTAAAGTAAACTACATGCGTTATAAATGAGTTTTTGACTGTTGAAATACGAACTTACCGGCAAGTATGTTTTTAGATTTAGAAGTTTAGTTTAGTTTAGTTTAGAAGTTTGTTTTTGAAATTTCTAAGTTTAGAAGTTTTAGTTTTTAGAGCCTCGTAGCAGTGAAACCCATCTCGGACCAGTCAAGTGACCGAAAAATTTCGCATACAGTCTGGGTTGACAAATAGTTATACCTTCATTTGTAGTCTAAACTGCATTGGATAGACGCTTTAAACCGATAAAAAAAAGCTCTTCTGGGCAACATGAATATTTGAGTATAATTTTAAATTCCTACTTGGCTCCCCTTCCTCCACCCCTTCAGTTAATGGCTGATTTACAACACACCCCACCCGTTTGCACACAGTCGCTCTTATAGTCTCTCCAAAGTTGCCCATTGGTACCACTGAGGTTGAGCTGACAGGTATAAATGAAGCGTGGCGCGCGCGCATATCGTCGCGTGCCGCCTTCGATCCCTTTAACACGCGCCCCGGCTCATTATTTGGCCGGAAATTGTAGTTCATTGTACCGGAAATGGATGCGAGGACATGATTTTGCCTGGACAGAAACTGCACATACCGGGGGCCTGTACATAAAATAATCCGCACAAAATCAAGGTAGGTAAGAATATTAAATAAACGTAAAATGCCAATATTAAGCTCTTTTGTTGTCTTCGGCCACAAGCTGAGGTATAGCTTACCCGACCCCGTTTTTAAGGGTGCAGTCGTTTGTATCGAATTGTACGAAACAGGTTGATGTACTATAGCTATCTGGAACAGTATTTATATTTGGCTGAGAATAACTTCTAGGTTATTGTCGCTCAGTGTCAAGTAATGTAATTATAAAATTAAGCTGACCTGGTTATTTTGGGTTAGGAAGGACTTCAGAGAGGTGAGGAGGGGGGCGATGACATGCGCTAATAAGTACATTATCGATTTATGTGTCTTTAAACACTCCTAACTATGTAGTTAACAAGCGATTTGGAAAAAACTAGTCGTTGCATACGATTCTCCATAGGGTCTCTTCAGTAATTATCCCCTTTTCATGCTGAATAGTCTTCTGAAATTTTGTTCATGTGTGTGTATGTTATGGCTACCACATAAACCATCTGACAGAGTATATGCGCCGTATTAAAATAATCTGGTCGTCACCGGTGACTGGATAATCGTCAACCGTGGTGTTGGGTATCTTCAAAGGTGTTTGTTTTTCTTGCGTAGGGGTGGAAACCGCAAACTTAAGTGGCAGTATTCCTCTCTGCCACCTGTAAAACAACGCGGCGCATGCAGCCATGGTGAGTCCACAGCGTTTTGTTCATCTAGGGTGTTGTTTAGGTGTTACGATTGGATCCGTGTTTCAGAATTGGTAACTTAGGAAGACAGGTGTGACGGTCTCGTGTATGACCACATGACTGGACCGTATCCGTGCTGCCTCTGCGGCTGATTGGTGTTAGTTAAATTGTTACAAACTGCTATACTGTATCATGACATGCATAGATCACTGATATGACTGGCTAAAAGAGTACTTTTTAATGCTTTGAGTTCTTGCGTTGCTTTGGTGTTCTTTGCTGCCTAGTCGACAGCAGTTGATCTGAAGACAAAAGAAGAGAAAGACGCAGAGCTTGACCGACGGATTGAGGCTCTTCGAAAGAAGAATGAGGCTCTTGTTCGTCGGTATCAGGTAAGCAGTAATAGATCAATATAAATATGAATAGATTCTATCATTACGCAACCTTCTGTCATTTACAAGCCTCAGTTCAAAAAAGTTTGGATAGGTTGCAAAATGTAAAAAGAAACAATTATGATTATTAAGTTGTCTTTGATCTGTATTTAGATTTGCAGAGTAAAAGTTTGAGTGTTCACCTTATCACTGTTCACTTTTTTTGGGGGGGAGGTAACACTTTTTTATAAATATGCATTTTTTCTAAATTTGTTGCCTGCAGTGTGTTTGCAAAAGTTGGCACGGGGCAACATAAAGCTAAGAGTGGAAAATGTTGTGTAGGTGATACTGTCATGCTTGGGTATAACATGGGTGTCAGTTGCACGCAAGAATGGGTCAAGGCTTGACAAAACTCTGACTAAGTTGTGATTAAATAATCCAGCAAATCAAGGACAAAGTCAAAAACCAAACGGAATGCCTGCGATCTTTACCCCTTCTGTCCAACCTTTTCTGAAATGTATTGTAGGCACCAAATTCAGAATGAGCGAATTATTTAAAAAAAAAAAAAAGTCAATAAAGTAGCGCATTACTCTTCTTGTTTTTAACTTTTTTCAATTTGATATATGTCAAAGAAGAGTTGCAAATCAGTGCTAGTGCTGTTTTTATTTGCATTTTACCATTTGTCCGAGTATTTCTGGATTTAGGAAGTACCATGGGTCTGTAGGGATCAGTGTCTTGGTGCATAATGCCGTCTGTCACCTTGCAGCTGTATGTGTGCAGGTTTGTTACAATGCAGGCACATTCCCTTGCATTGAGTTTCCTCTGGTTTAGTCCTATAAGCCAGCTGCTCAAATCTAATAATATATAATAATTTTGACCACGTCATATGAAGATAAAAACGTTTCCACATTTGATGTTTTTGTTTTTTTACAACGCTTTTTGTTTTTATTCTTTATCTACTACACAATGAGTTGGTGTTCTGCTGACTTGCCCCTCTTTGTGGTAGGAAATCGAAGAAGACAAAAAGAAGGCAGAGCAAGAGGGAATTGCCGTGACCACGCCCCGCAAACCGCGATCCCATGAGGCCGAGTCTGACCGCAGGAGAACTGAAAAGGAGAATCTCACCATCACCGTGGATCTCTCTAAACCTGCCGGGGTGAGTCCAGGTCAATGTGTCGAAGCCTCAGCCGGTGACGGATTCCCTTCCCCCCCCTGGCAATGGCGACAAGCAGTAGGCCTTTCTCAGGCCTAATTAGATCATCTCTGTAACATGCAGTCCTCCATAATGATCCCTGTGGACTCTTGCCGAAACTCATACCATCAGAAGCTGCCCAATTACTTGCAATTTCCTTTCAGTATGACCATTCATATTTCCTTTTAATATCATCTTTGCACAATTAACGGAGGTCGCATGGAGAACGAAATAAGTTTAGCTCATATTTATTGTGCAGCCAAGGCACTGAGCTTTAAGCTTTCAAAAATGCTTAGATTTTATGTTCTGGGGATCAGCTTATGGTGTGCGAAGTATCACTGTGGACAGAACCTATGCAGAGCATTGCCTAGTACTCAGAAATACCTGCAGGATCTCTTGTAGGGAGCAGGTTTTTTAATCACTCTCCCGTGGCCTGGCGGGGCAGCCTGTAGCCATTTAATCAAAGCCCGTTGTGATTCTTCTGGGCCAGATGGTGTATGCTGCTGTGAGAGGACTTCCCTCGGGGGGGTCTCCAGAGGTCATACGCCCCCAGAACTTTAAGGAAACCCAGCCATCTTGCTAACTTCCACAGTCTGTATTTATTGCAGTTTATTGCAGGCCCTGTATCTAATTTGTGTCAGTCTTTAATTTGAATGTAGTTTAAGATCCGTGCATAGAATCATGCCACACATTCTAGAACACAGTGATGCTTTTTGGATAGGAGAAGCGCATCATCAGTGAGAGGAAACAAGGAGCTCCTCGTGGTGGGGTGGCCCCTGAAGAGGGCGATCCAGCAGCAGTCCAGGGTGAGAGCTCTCCCAAGAAGCCAGGCTCGGGGAGGCTGAGCCGGGGAGGGCCGCGGGGAGGAGTGTGGCAAGACCGGAAGGAGGCCCGGCAGAACAAACAGGAAGTGAAGCAGGATAAAGCAGAGTCATGGCCAGATCGCTCACCGCGAGAGGGCGAGCCCAGGGACGGCCAGGGCCGGCCGGAACGCACTCCCCGAGGAGGAAGAAGAGGGAGGGGAGGAGGGCCTCCGGGAGGATCCGGATCAGACCGGAAGTCGAAGGTTAGAGAGAGCGTTATAGTTCTGTGATTGGGGCTACAGTCAATACGTTTTCATTTTTCATGGCTTTTAAATAGGAACTGCTTCAACTTTGTTTAGGAATGGGAGGAGAAGAGGCGGCAGAACATCGAGAAGGTGAACGAGGAGATGGAGAAGATCGCGGAGTACGAAAGAGGCCAGAGAGTAAGCCGGGTGTCTGTAAAATGCAACGAAATTTCGTTCTGATGTGCACTAACTGGTGTATTTCTGAATGACAATAAAAATTGTTCCAGTGTATTCAAATGGCAAGAATCTGAGGACCTGTACATGAAGCTCAGAATGAGGCTGTTCTCACAGGGAGAAGGCGAGAAGAACCCGGTCCGCAACTTCCTGGACGACCCCAGACGGTGCGGCCCCATCCCTGAGGGCGACCGCAAGGAGGGCAGTCGCAGGCATGTCCGTAACTGGGGCGGCCTCGACTTTGACAACGTGAAGACCGGGCCCGAGCTGGAAAAGGAGTGGACGGTGAGCGTGACGAACACGACACTGCGCACCTCGTCATGGAGACACAGGGCGTTTCTTGCTACCAAGAATGCAAATATCGTACATGTGGTCTTGGCCAGACCAGTCTTACTAACTTGCCTCCCAAGAATGTATTTGGGGTGCAGTGAATCATGGGATTGGTTTCGTTTGGCGAGGATGCGACCGATGTATCCTTGATATTTGGGGCAGGGCAAGAACGTCATCTGGGGATTTTTACTGTCCTTGAGTACTTTCTGTTCTTGACTATGGAAACTGGTCTTTGGCAATGGAAGATGACGTAAAATGGGTACCCGAACACATGTACAGTGAAGTACACATATTGAGAAGCACCAAAAGTCTGCTGATCTATTCATCTGGGGGGATATTCACAAGGAGCGTGTGCCTGTACTTTGTCAAAGAGAATGAGGCATTTTTCTTTAGTTTTTTTAAATGATTTTTCTTTCCACTCATCTGCTGGCTTGACATTACTTCTTTCTGCATTTCTGCATGCGTGTTTGTCCTGGTAGAGTCGGAGGCCAGGCACAAAGGGCTCTGTGGACATGACCATGTCCATGACAGGCCGGGAGCGGGCAGAATATCTCCGCTGGAAGAAGGAGCGCGACCAGATCGACGAGGAGCGCCTGGCTCGGCACCGCAACGCCACCGGCCAGTGGCGACGCGAGTGGGATGCTAAGAAAACCGATTCCATGTGAGCTCTGACCTTATGCACTAGATCAGTGTTTCCTGATCCAGTCCTTGTAGACCCACAGTCGGCCCATGTCTCTGCTCTTTCCCAGCTCCGTGCTGGTCAGTCCAGATTTTTGCTCCCTTACAGGGAGCAAAAACGTGGACTATTTGTAGGTACCCAAGGACCAGATTAGGAAACATTGCACTAGACTAAATGGTTGTTTTACTCGGTAATGTACTTCAGAAATTATTAAATTGTACAAATTGCCTTAATGGATAGCCAGTGTTGATATCTATTCCTGTATTAGCAGAGGGAAAAAATATGGAATTCGGAACAATGCTCTTTCCCATGCAAACTGATACAGGGACTGAATACTTAGCTGGAATCTACTCTTTTTGTTGGATGGGACGTTAATGTTAATCAGGCCTCACATAACGGTATTTACTCAGTCCAATTTGACTTTAAATAATGCCAGTATGAGATCTACTCTTTGGTTATAACAAAATCTTTCTGGGAATCTGTCACCACGTCCACATAAATACTGTGAAGAACTTCCGATTCTTCAGCTGTTCTCCGAGCTGAAATTCACTTCACAGCTGCATAGCATTCACAGTGGTGTGCCTGATCCAGTCAGACAGGGTGTCTTGGGTCAGAGGTTTAACCTACAGTGTAATTACAGGTTCAAGGAGGAACCTGTCCCAGAGGACGTCCAGGATCAAGGTATTAAGAGGGGTAAGTAGCATTACGGGACCTTTCTGCTGTCTGGCGTGGCCTCATAATCAAAAGGGTTTTCACACAGCTGCATGTTTATCAGCAGTGAAGCCGTTAGTTACATATACAATTCCATTTGACGTCAATCAGCACCAGAACCTGTCTAATCTTAGAGTAAAACATCACAGCATTCAAATGCATGATGGTGTGGATGTCTGGGGAATTCACCTAGGCGTATGTTTTTGCGCTGCTTTGGTGACGGTTTCCGTGTCCTTTTCAGCTACAGGGCGTAATGCCAAAATGCAGAAGGCCTCAGGTCAGCTTGGAATTTTGGTGTGAATGTTTAAAACGAGTCCCGGTCCCAGTGCCGGACCAGTGCTGGCCAACAGATTAAAAAGGATGTTTTTCACCTTTTAAACAGCAAAATAATTTTACATTGCTTGTAAATGACAAAACCGCAGAAGGAGTTGGATTCATTTGCCTAAAATTGTTTGGAATGCATGTTTAAAAGTAATTTAAGGGTAATAACTCAAAGCATCAACGGAGACTTAAACCGCGCTGAGGATTTTGTTGGTCTGCCCTGGTGGATGCACTTGCATATTTGCTAACTAGCATGAGCTGAGCCGTGTTGTGCTTTTTTATTTTGTGTAGTTTTTATGAAAATCCCCTCTCTGTGCTACATGACCTTTTTGTTTCTTTTGAGATTCTGTCATTTTGTCTTTTGCTGTTCGCTTCAAAATCAATTTGTCTCATTGACCCACTGCTTCCGTTAGACTCCATTCATCACCATCACTACAGTTGCATGATTATCATTCTGGGTCTAAGGGCTGCCTCTGATTTATTGTATTTTTTTTTGGGGGGGGGGGCTCTCAACAGAGGAGAATAAGAGGCCACCCAAGGCACCCACGTTTGGTGATTTCTTGGGGCACGGTAAACCAAAAGAGGGGGGTCTTGGGAGCAGAGGAAGAGGGAAAGGTCGTGAAAAAAGCAAAAATTACAGGTACGCACTGAAGACCCCCATGCGGTTCTGTGCTGTGGGGGCACCACAATCGGCTTCATCGACCATTACCATCATTTATTTGTTGCCTGGATATTCATATTAATCTGATCTGAATTATTTCTGGTTATTGTTGCCATGCCTTGTATGGATTGTCCTGAGGCAGTATGCATGATAATCGCTGGGAGGGAGAGACTGAGAAGGTACCTGCAGATGAAGAGGATAAGAAGCTCCCTGCCAAGGAGAAGGTATTTATCCTCATTCATGTGTGAGTTTGCTAGTGTTGCAGTGTCTGCTTTGGCAGTATTTAACTGAAATGAACCTGTGATGTTTCTTCAGGTGGATATAGTCGTGAACAGCAGCACCGACGCCGCAACCGGCAATGACGAGGATGAGTGGGAAGACGCCAGCGATGGAGAGGAAGAGATGGTGGAGGAAGACGTGGAAGAAGATGTCAAGAAGGTGGCCGCATCTCCAGAGAAAGCGAAAGAAAAGCCGTCTTCTCCACCACCTACTGCCTCCCCTGTCAGCCCCAAAGAGCAGCGTACGCCCCGCCCCAAAGTGCACCTTCCACCCCAGCAGGACACTCCCGATCCCACAAAACCCCTGAGCCCCTTCTCACCTCTGGAGGGGTACAAGCCAGTGACTGACTGGGGTGAGGAGATGGAGATGCAGTCGCCCCGTAGCAGTCTAGGAGAGAGTCCTCTTAAGCCTGATAGCACTGGGATAGAGAGTAACCCAGAACAGCACACCGCAAATGGCACTGCTGTACCTGAAGAAGAGAGTCAGACCCCCAGCTCACCAGAGAAGGAGGACAAAGCAGAGGAAGCAGAAACAGGTACTCGGAGCCGTCGTGTCTGTCCACATCCCCTTAGTTGTGTGTTTTCAGTAGCACAGAGGTTTTGGTGGTGAATATCAGGGTTTAGGTTTTACAGAAGATTTAATCTAACCCTCACTTTAACCTCTGTTTTGCTGCATAATAAATCCTTGGGTCTAGACCAGGGGTGGGCAATCTTATCTGCAAAGGGCCAGTGTGTATGCAGGTTTTTGGGATAACCTTTAGGTCAGCTGTTCAAACCCAGGTGT
>JAODKC010000039.1:7902442-7919087 GCA_026777985.1 Mormyrops attenuatus
CCGGAGCCCTGTGTAGCTTAGTTCTTTCCCTGTTCCACCACAAATGATTCAGCTCAACGGCTATGTGGTAATTAGCATAAGAAGTTGAATCAGGAGTGTTAAATGAGGGGAAACCCAAAAATGTGCAGGGCTCTGGCCCCCCAGGACTGGAGTCTGACACCTGTGGCTTACACGAAAGCGAGGGCCGAAGGAATCATGAATCTGCAAATGGCAGGAGAACTTCAGTAACGAGCAATCTCCTCCATGTAAATTATTTTGCTCAGAACCAGTAATTACAGGCCATTTGCTTGTAGACGATTTCACAATTTTGTCATGGTATGCGGATGGAGAGCATACGTATGGTTTCAGGCCCGTAGACCATTAGCACGATAACTCAGAGTATTTTATTGGCCTTGTTTAAACTTTGCGTACATTGTATGGGTGAACATCTGGAACTTTATCAAATTTTGAGACAGATCACACCAGAACTGAAGCAGCATGGCATAGATATGTTGGTGTCCATCCATCCACCATTTTCTGTAACCGCTTGGCCTATTCAGGGTCATGGGGGGTCTGGCGCCTAACACAGAGGCCTCGGGCGCAAGGCAGGGAACAACCCAGGATGGGTCACCGGCCCATCACTGGGCATACTCGCACACCATTCGCTCACACAGGCACACCTATGAGCAATTTGGGAACTGCAGTTAACTACATGCTAAGCCTGCGAACTCCAAACACATGGAGCCATGAGTCGAACCCTGCTCCCAGAGGTTTATTACCACTTCACAAAAACCATATGAGTGAAGATCTACACCTGGTTTCATTTCGAGACGAATCACACCAAAATTTAAGCAGCACTCACCGGCAGCTATGCTTGGTTTATAAAGTTGTTTTTGTGATTCAAATTGATTATTTGCATAATCCTATATTGACTGATAAAATCCCAGGTTCCGTTTTTTAATATAAGCTTTTTATAGTTTATAGCCGTCTCTCGTGGATGTGTGAAGCTTTAACCCATTAGTGTCACGTGGCCGGCCTTGTGCAACAAGATCTGGCGACAAAAACGGATAAAAAAAAAAAAAAAAAATACGTGGTGGGAGCTGCACCGCTGAAGGTACCGTCAAGTCCAAAGGCAGATGGCTGAGCGTACGTATTTCGGATTTAAGAAATATGAAGGCGGTGAAGAGCGGCACAAAAGCAAAGCAGCATGTATGGAGGTGAAATGCTGTGGAGATACCACAGATCTCCGAAGCCATTTAACGAGAATCATCTGGATGCGCAATCCAAAAAGCAACTTACTGGTTTTGTTCAATTAAAAAGTTAATTAATGCTGCTGCTTTGGGGTGAACTGTTAATGCACATATTAATATTTCTAATACTGTGAAGTTGGAGGTTTTTTTGTATAATTTACCGCATTAGTTCTCTGAGGATCTCTTTCCCATTCCAAGTAAAATTGGTATTGTAACCGAAATATCCCTCATCGAATCGATATTCAATTGAATTGAACTGGAAGTCGGATCCAGTTGGGACCTTGTGATTTGGAATTGAATAGGTCGGGAATTCAGTACCAATAGCGAGCCCTTCTGGCAACAAAGGAAGGAAACGGTGGCTGCAGAAGTCTCTTGATCTTGTGAACACAGTAACACTGTGTATTTGATTTTTTTCCAACTTCCCGGGAATCGTGTACAGGTGTTGGATCTGGGGCTTATTCCATTTTGAGACGACTTGCACCAAAATTGTCACTTAGCATCACTTATGGGTGACACATGAAAGGACAGAAAGCTGGAGATCTGGTGAATGTGGTTTGCATTGAGACGAGTCACACACAGTTGGACTTTTAAGGATATTTTTGAGAGGTGGGGATAGTTTAGGGGGGCTAAAGATTTTAGCAATTGGGGGTGTGGGAGGAGTAGAGTTTAGATGGGGGGGCCGTGATGCAGCCATCTGAGGAATATATTGTCGTTCTAGCATCTAGTTTCATTTTTTTTTTCTCCCCTTAACATATTTCAAAGGTTACTCATAATTTTGAATGTTTACTAAACCCCATTTATGAAACCTGAAAACACACATTAGGTTGAATAGTATTATGGTGTAGGCCAGGGTCTGTTGGTGATTCACCTTTTTTTTTTCCCTATGAATTTCTTGGATAATGTATTGCTTATCAGATTATAAGCAGTGCAATTCTGCATTCACACAGGTGTCTCCATTGTCACTTTTTTTGGTTGTGCAGTACATATCATGTCATGGTGCTGACATGTCAATCAAGCCGATGCAAGCTATGCTTCCGATTAGCAAACGCGGTGTAATTCTGCACTAAAACACCGCTGCTGAGAAATGAAAGGCGCTTTGTTTTCGCTTTTTCTTTCTAATTTTATGAGGTCACTTTGGGCAGGTCTGCATTTGTTGTGAATGTGGAAGTGACGAACTCCCACACATGCTGTCCCGGACCTCCAAACCTTGGCTGCCCTCCTGGCCTTGCCGCCATCAGCCGCCAGCAACCAACCCAGATGCAGAACCGGAACCCAGTGAACCCAGTGCAGTTACTGCCAGTCGGCTGTTCTTTTCTGGTTTTTATTATATTAGTTATTACATTTTAAATGCTTTTTGCCACAAATTTTAAAGTTAGCTTTATGGCTAAAGAAGAATAAAGACTTTATTGTGTTGCAAGTTAGTATTTGATTCTTCTGCCTTTACTGAAACAGAGCAGGTTAAGGGCCTCTTTGGGGGTGCAACAAGCAGGTGCACCCCAGTAATTAATATATGAAACTGAGAATATTCAGTAGTTTAATATTAGCATCGTGTAACATTGTGGGTGAATCCTTCAGTCTCCCATCCCACACAGGCTGGCCGGTAGAACTGATTCATTGATACACTTGAACTTTGACCTTGACCACAGTTTACACCTTGCTTTTAGCGAGCAAGCCTACCCTTTCTTTTTCTACAATATTAACATGCCCAGGAGGGTTTGGGTTGCGAGTTTTTGGATCCTTCTCCTCTGTTGTCATTTTTTTCATTTCTGTGTCTTCCCTGTTTTTAATTATTCTGTTTAAATGATGCAGGAATGTATCAGAACACACCCGTGTAAAGCGCCTTAGGGCAACACTGTTGTGAAAGGCGTTGTATAAAATAAATTGAAGTGAATATTATGTTTAGCTACACTCAGATTCTGACAGCCTGTTCTTTTTCTTGGCAGGTCTGATGCCCGGCAGCCGCGATGTTCACCAAGAAGAAGAAGCAGCGCATCCAGATCTCGGCGCCCTCAAATTTTGAGCACCGGGTGCACACGGACTTTGACGAGCAGGAGCAGAAGTTTGTGGGGCTGCCGCGCCAATGGCAGAGCCTGATTGAGGATACGGCCAAGCGGCCCAAGCCGTTCATCGATGCCACAGTCATCACCAATGTGGAGCCGCGCAAGGTGAGGCGGCGAATGAAGGACAGCTTTGCTCCGACTATTTTGGGGTATTTATAGCCCATGTTTGATTGCTGCATTGGTAGCAGTCCAACAAATGATCCTGTTTCTCCTACACTTCTGGTTGGGAAGAGTTCTTTAAATGAAAATTCTAGGGATGCACTGATTTTTACTATATTTTTTTCAGATCTAGAACGAGTACTGATGTTGGCTTTCTGGTACTCACTGATACCGATACCAATTAGGGCTGTGCACTGTCTAAAAAATAATATGCCACATTTCAACTTTATTGGGAAGAACAATAATATTGATATTCCCCCCACCACAACACCTAGTGGGGTCCTTTTAAATAAATGAGAGCCTGAACAAAACAATATACAGACAATCTGCTTTTCAGCCAGCGTTTAAGACTCGTTACCCAGGGGGGTGGGTGGGGTTGGTCATAGTAGTGCTGATCATTGTTTCCACCGGCTTAAAAGCAATGGAAATGTGTCACTCTAATGCAGCGGTTCACGAACTTTTTATACTAAGTACTACCTCAAAGTATGGCGCTGTCCACATACCACCCGCATACCCCCACAAGGTTCTGTTATTTTCACTGCACAAAGTTTATCAGTTGACATTTTCTCTCTCTGCTAGTGTTTGCTGCAATTTTGTTTGTTGCAGAGTGTTACTGCTGGTGGCAACGTCATGGTCCTCTTTCTTATGTTTAGTTTTTAGATATCTACCTTACTAGTGTTTTTATGAACCTGATTTTGTATCTCCTCTCGATTAGTTCAGTTTAGTGGAGCAGAATTTGCTGCCCACTATGCTTTGGTTTTAATGTTAACTGAAGTCTTCATCTTGTTGCATTTATTTTGCTCATTAGTGACATTGCGGTATTATGTGGTATTGGTTATAGGTATCCGTACATTGTCACGGGGCTGAGCACAAGAGTTATAGCCCCTTTCCATCGACTGCTTAACTGTATCCCGTTAGGTTAAACCAGGCAGTTGTTGGCTGATAATTGTGCAGCCCCCCCCCATTGTGCAATTTAATTCTCTTTTCTCCAGCTGTATTCTCTTATCGTTCCATTTTCTAGGCAGACGTAGAACAGTATAACTGTACTTTATTTTACTCTGTAGTGTCAGTTAAGGTTATTGGAGAGTGAGAGATAGTAAACAAACATGGTTGAGACATTTAAATGCAACAGAGAAATAAATAAAAGCTTGTATATGATGTTTGTTTATGTAATTTCTCAGTCTTCAGATTCCCCTTTCCGAATGTGTAAATGATAGATGTAGACTTTCTTACCAGGGTAGCATATAACACCGGGCTTTGCTGTTTTCCCACTAAGGCTTGTGCCACTTGCAGTGGTCAATGTTTGTCAGGCATGAGGATCCTTTGCAATCCAGGTTTTGTTCAGCGATTTTGTTGCATTCAAAAACATTCTGTATTTTACTGAGTTGGCATGATTTGGGTTTTAAATTTCTAGTATTTTCATTAAATTGCTGGTACTGTGAGATGCTAGTGTTGATGATGACAACATACTCACGAGGGGTGTTAAATATCAGCCAAAGCACAAAGCAGCAGATAAAATATGCATTTCCCTTATGAACAAAATATGCATTGCTTCATGTAAACCACACATTGTGATTAATATTTCTTTTAGTTCTATGTTCCCTTCTTAGCAGTATAGATACACTGGCTTCAGTTCCTGGCCCTTCTCCAGTCCATTAAAGCATGTATTATGAATGGGTAGCTTCCCAGGTGCATTGTGGGTATTGTTTTGTTTCCTCTCAGTGGGATTTTGATGGCACCTCAGTTCCTTGTATGTGAGGTTTCTTGACATTACCAGTACTTCATGCTGCCTGTGATTTTTTTATTTTTTTTTGCCCCAGTCAAGGCAGCACATCAGTCTGTGTAACTGAAATGTAATGTCATAATAGGCTGTAAAGTTCTGGTTCAGAAAGTACCAATCTAGACCAAGATGAGTATAACGAGTGACATTCACAGAGTATTCAACTGGTTGGTTGGAACACAATCTTGGTCTGGATTCGTACTTTCTGGGACCTGAACTTTCTATCTCTGGTAGTATCCTAATGTTCAGTGGGAGAGGATTCGAAATGATGGCTTACCATCACTGCAGTTATCTGCAGTGTGATCCACAGCAGGAAATCGTCTGCTCCTCTCTTCCAGACCATCGTCAGAGGCAGTAAAATCGGGGTGGACGGCTCGCTAACATGGCTACTGGACGAGTTCGACACGATGTCAGTGACGCGCTCCAATTCCCTGCGCCGTGGCAGCCCGCCCACCCAGCCTCGCCGCGGCTCGGGCTCCTCCGGCGGGGTAAGCCAGGAGAATGGGGAGCATCTCCACAGGCTGGGTGGCCACTCAGATCGCCGCGGAGACAGCAGGGAAAGGTATGAATGCTGTGTTCGGAATGTAGCCAGCTGAACTCTGTTTTGGTGCAGGAAAATAAATATTTAACATCCTCGTGTGTGTTAGCAGCGTCAGTCAAGGGAATCGTAGGGTGGAATCATTTGGTCTGGCTGGGGGAGCGCATGGGTTCCTGTGTCAGTTCTGCTTTGCTCTTCTCATAGGGAGCGGCCAGCCCAGGAGCCCACCGCTGGGGATTCCCGGCAGTCCCAGAGATCGACCCCCACACACCGCGGTGATGCTCGGCCCCAGCAGCAGCCACGGGGGCAGGAGCCGGGCCGCCACAGAGACAGGGAGCCCTCAGGCTCAGCTCCTCCTCCGCCACCCCCACACAAGGACAGAGAGCACCGCAACTACCCGGACGCCATGCCAAGGAGAGAGGGATCCTCAGACAAGCGGCCCAAATCCAGCTACACAGACCCAGACACCAGCCCTCAGTCCCCTCGAGACAAGAGACCCCTGTCAGGGCCCAACATCCGTACTCCAAGCCTGCCCATTACGGATGGCACGATGAAGACTGCACAGCAGACTGGCCGGCCTTTCAATACCTACCCCCGCACCGAGAGCGACTCTCCCCGCAGCCCCACCCACCAGGTATTCATCAGTACAGCCCCCAGGGCACAAAATGTTCTGTCCCCAGCTGTTTCTAATCAGTTTTTATGTTTTGTTTTTGTGGTACCTTATGACCTGTTATCAACCTAATCATAAACATGTGCTGGAATGGATGAAGTCAAGAATACAAGAATATCCTTTGGCTATGTAAGCTGAATCAGAAGGAGTTCACACTTAAAAGGGGTTTGACTTGGCACGGTGCTCGCAGTGACATAAACAAGCAGAGAATGGAGAACATAAAAACATCACAGTCAACAGGCAACTCCCAACCGACATAAAATGCATGAATAAATGTGCGGTGCTGGATACCGACTGTGGTAATCATGCGCATTTGTATTGTGGTGGGTGTGTGTTGATTGTTCAGGAGAGCCGCTGTTCGGGAGAAGCAGGTGCTTTTGTGTCGTGAAGTTTCTAGGGAGCAGGGAGAGGCTGAGAGATGTGATGGGCAGGGCGTTAACAGTGATCCTTTTTCCGCAGAATTTGGGAAAGTCAGGACAGATCACAACCAGTTATGTTGCGCGTAGTCTTGATGTTCTGGTGTGTCGTTCTACCCTGTGATTTGGGTCTTTTTTTTTTTTTTTAATGTTCGATTTCGGGCTCAGGTTTGTTTCGGGTTTGCGTTGCGCTTTTGGGGTTTGGCTGAATTCAGGTTTCAGATTTGCTAGTACTATTCGTGCCGGGTCTGGTTTGGTCCCAAGGTCTCTGGAACGGGCTTTAATTTCAGGCCCATACAGGATTCAAATTCAGAATTCCTTGACTCAAAATCCCCCGTCACCAGAGTTGTACGACTATATAACTGCAGAACTGCTTTCATTAGTATTTGCCAGCCGAAATACTAGAAGACTTAAGTCCAGTTATCCATTGTACATTTTCACATTTGCAGCATGCATGGGTCGGGAAATGTGTGGGTAACTTCTTGGTAACTTTTTGGCTCAAGTCCCAAAGTTTTCCCATGATTTAAATTCTCTATTTGCTTCCACCTTTATGAAAGTAAGCGTTCTTGAGAATTTTAATCATTATTTTACTAAACGACTTTCTGGGGAGAAATAAAAAGTAATTAAAATTCCCTACTTGTGAGAGATCCAGATATGTGAAAGTGCATTTAGCCTTCCCGTGGAGGCAAACGTAAAAGTTTTAAAGAGTGCAAGTTTTGTTTAATTTTTTTTTTCTTGCTGACTGCTAGTTGTACTAACGACTATTCAGACACTAACCGGTCAGGTGTCGAACAGTTTTATTGTAAGTTTACAGATTAACCAGAATCAATCATAGTTTTTATTCATCCCTTATAGAACCTTAAGGAGTAGCTGTATACAAATGCTTTTGCCAGCAACTGTGTCCAGTAGAACCATTTTAAAAATGTGTCCAATTTGTCCAAATTGTGCAATGACTGAGAGATGAAATTTTTTAAAAGTGGACAAACCTCAAGCTCTGAAGACCAAACATAAAACAGAGAATCTCTTTGCTGGTCTCTATATAATAACTGAAGTGTGGATTAGTCACTTATTGTAAATAGTCTTATTCAAAATGTATTTTTCACAACCAATTTGTCAGAAAGACCCTTAAACAAAAATTTCCCACAGGGAATTGTTGGAGGGGGGGGGGAAGTCCAGAAATTATACAGAACAGGTGTTTACTTTTTTTTTTTCCCCCTTTAAATCTTGATAGATGACATTTATGTGTGCAAAAATGTGGAATTGTTTTGATTGTTTTTGTAATGTAGCTATCATGGTTATTTTTGTTAGCTGGTTTTCCCAACTAGCCTCTCACTCTTACACTCACTCTGCAGTACATATTTTTCATCTACTGAACATTATATATTTTCATACCTTTATATTTCACTGTTACAAATACCTCTGTTCCCTTTAATGTTCTTATTGTTAGTATATCGTACAGCTTGCTCTTGCTCTGCACGGTTTTATTCCTTGATTCTTTTATTTCTGATTATCTGTTTCTCTAACTTTGTTGTTCTAAGTTATCTGTGAATGTAAGCACCAGTACTGCCAGGACAAATTCCTAGTACATGCAGTTGTTTCTGGCTAATACAGTGATTTCTGACTCTGAAAAAAGAAAATATAGTGTAGTGTGCGTCGGGTCGTCACTCTTGACAGCTTCTGGTTTCTGCCCTGTCCTCACAGGAGCTGAAGTCCGGGCGACCCCATGAGGTCCTGCCCCAGAATGGGCCTTCGAGTGGGCCTGTGTGGGTCGCTGCTGGAGAGGGCAGGCCTTCCCCAAGTCATTCCCGAGGGGACACTCCATCCAGTGCACACCACTCCTCTCACCCTTCACTGGGCCCTGAGCTGCCAGCCCCTCATGCCCCAGTACCTCGCCCGCCTGGTCCCGCACCCTCTGGGCCCCCTCCCCAGGCACGGTCGCCCCAACGCGAGCCCCAGCGCGTTTCCCACGAGCAGTTCCGCGCCGCCCTGCAGATGGTCGTAGACCCTGGCGACCCCCGTACATACCTGGACCACTACATCAAGATCGGGGAGGGCTCCACGGGAATTGTCTGCATCGCCACCATCAAGAGCACCGGCAAGCTGGTGGCCGTCAAGAAGATGGACCTCCGGAAGCAGCAGCGACGGGAGCTGCTTTTTAATGAGGTGAGCACTCTGCAGTAGGCCTCCTGCCCCAATGCCCTGCAGTCTCAGCTCACAGCACTCAGAAAAACTTGGCCTGGTATATGAGTATTAAAATGTTCATATTTAGCATTAGGCCAAGGTCTATCAGATTATGAATAGCACTGTGTTGGTAATATCCAGTCTTTATGTTGCTGAGCTGACTGAAAATGATTTTTTATTTTTATTTTTTTTAAACACACATAATAATGCACCATGACTACAAAAGGTGCTTTCCTACCAAAGTTCAGGAACCTCGTTCCTTGACTGGGAACTTTTGTACTTCTTGGCCACTTTCGTGTGTCGCATTCCCACCACACATCATGAACTGTGATCTTTATGCTGAATAAACATGCGAGACTCGAAAAGCTTCTAGGTTAAACTTCACGTGTAACTTCATATAAAACTAAAAACAATCAATTATTAGGTAATTTTTTTAATGGAATAACTGCATGTCTTGTGTTTTAGCAGCTTTATTGTAAATTTTCTTTGTGCCTGACAGGTTGTGATTATGCGGGACTATCACCATGAAAATGTAGTGGAGATGTACAACAGTTACTTGGTCGGGGACGAGCTGTGGGTTGTCATGGAGTTCCTGGAGGGTGGGGCTCTGACTGACATTGTCACCCATACTAGGTCAGTATTTTCTTTGTTTTATAATAAGGCCAAGTCCTATATAGTCCTAGTCCTTGGATCATGCTGAGAGAACAATTCTTTTTTTATAATTTTACCATAAGGGGGCAGTATTTAGTCACTGACTGCATTCCAGCATTGTGATCTGGAACATACCGAGATGTATGCTTTCGAAGAAACACTCATGCTGATTAAACTAATTTGAATAAAAGATCATATATTAGTGTTTGCTTGCTTACTTCCCCCTTCTGTCAGCCAGAACACCGCAGGCGGACACTTGTATGACTAACTTAAAGCATGAGTCACCAAAATGGATCTTTCTGCTTCCTGTGTAAAATGTTTACATGAACTTGCCGTCTTCTGTTTCAGGATGAATGAGGAGCAGATTGCCACGGTCTGCCTGTCTGTCCTGAAGGCATTGTCTGTTTTGCACACTCAAGGGGTCATACACCGAGACATCAAGAGTGATTCTATTCTCCTTACACACGACGGCAGGGTAGGTTTGACCCCCCCCAGAGGTTCTCATCTCTCTGGATCAAACTGTGGCTCAAGGAAACCTATTTTAAATTGTCTGAGCACATTGTTATCTGCAGCATGTTAGTTCTCATAACCATTAATTCCAGTTAGATCAGGTACTGGGATTGTTCCAGTAGGATCAATCAAATCAACTTGCCCTCAATTTTAGAATTAGAATTTAGTGATTAATTGTCATTGTTGACACACCACAGCACACAGTGCACAACAACGAAATGTGTTCTCTGCATTGAACCCATATGTGACATCGTGACATAGCAGGGGGCAGCTAATTCAGCGCCCTGGGAGCAGTGCTTGGGGGCGGTACCTTGCTCAGGGTACCTCAGTGGTGCCTTGATGGTTGGGGATTTGAACCTGCAATCTGTCAATTACAAGTGCGTATCCCTAACCATTAAGCCACCACTGGCCATAGGAAAACCTGTTTTATTAAACCCCGATCCCATCGGAGTGCAATCCGAGCAGTGACAGGGCACAGAGCCGCCTCTCCTCACATTTACGCGTGGGACCAGCCGGTCAATAGAAGTTCACACGTAGGATACAAATGACAAAGTAGCTGAATTTAAATGTGTGGACGAGAGTACTCGGTAAGTATACAGTAAGCTCACTGGAGTACCGACTACAATTTGTACTTTCTGTAGCAAGTCTTAGTAGTCAGGCGGTGATACCATCACATTGTTTTTGTGCAGCAAAAATTTTTGCTCTGTAGCAAAAGAAAATATTACTTTTTCTGGGTATGATCAGTTGGTCAAAAGTGTAATTAAATTTAGTGTTGAGAATATCCAAGTGTATTCAGCATACAAGAGATCTTTGTCAGTCCCTGAGCATACGTCTATCTTGGATGAAACATGGTCTCCCTGAGCCACAGTGCTACATTAACACATTCTGTAAATTACATTTTACATACTAACGGGTACACCCTGACTAGGCAATATGCATCACATACTACATACAGTACAAACGTAATTTGCAAAAAGGGATCCAAAGACAGGGCAGTGCAAACTCTGAACTGGATCTAAACTGCATTACTAGAGTGGTGAAGTTTAAAAAAAAATAAAAAATAAAAACAAACACTTGACTGTAGATGATGTCAGCACAGAAATGATGTCGGCGAAAGGTTATGAAATGAAAGTACAAAGTGATAGTTGCCTTCCTGTGCAAATGACACAACATCACAGGCAGACCCGGAATGACGAAGCGGGACGAAATAGCTGTGTATGAATTCTGGTGGCCGCTTTAGCTATGTGTGACCGGTCTTCCGTGTTGTGAAAAGGCTGGTTTGTGAACTAGTACTTCTGAAGAAGTAGGGCGGTGCGGTGTAGCGCTGCAGACGGACCTGGGCGTGTCGGGGGGGGCTGGGCTTGCGGGGAAAGTGCAGCCATGCTCAGCTGCTTCCCGTCAGCAACTTGCCTGCACTTCTCACTTCTGCTATCCATTCGGGACTTCGCTTCTGCTTTTACCCCCTGCCCTTCTTCACATTTCAGCCACACCAGCATGCGAAGCAGGCATCTTAACTTCTCGTTTTGCTTCACTTCCCCCCCCCCCCGTCTGCGCATTATATATGGTGACGTAGCAGTCTCACTCTTAAAAGCAGCTACTCAGACTTCAGACATGTTTGATGCATTAAAATCTAAAGTACTACATGAACATAGAAGCTAGAATGCAAATAACTGATGCAGGGATCTCATACTCAAGCTACCAGGTGAGCTGTTAGGAGGGCTGTTTGCAATTATGAACTTTAAATTTTATTTAAGTACGTCTTCACCAGTGCTGGCTCTGCTTGCTACCAGAAATGTGACGATTCTTCCGCTACGAGCTGAGCTTTGAGAACATTAGCACCCCGCAGTCTTTCAGAAGCTGGCAGCTTCTCTGCGTCCGCGATAAACTCGCTTCCCACATAGCTAGGCCTCAACGGCCACAAGATATTCTCCCTTTGCTGGGTGTAAAAAAACATTTCTGCTCTATGGACAGACTTGTCACTCCCTCTTGTCTTCCTCATACTTAGCGAAGACTGTACTCCTTAAGAATGATTCATTTAACTTGCAGATCAGGCAGGCAACATTGGTGTTAAATTAAACAAAAAGACTACTGTCCACCTCTTGAAACTGTCTATGCTCTAAGTTTCACTTTTGGCTTTGTAAGAGACGTTTAAGTAAGGACAGACAGAGCTTTTGCAAGCTACCAAATGCAGAAATATGGGTTTTTGTGGGATCCAGTGCATGATTGTCCAGTGCTTACATGGGATGATTATTAGCTCATAGGTTAGTCAGTTAGTTGCCTGGTTACATGTTTGTTTAAGCCTATAATTAGTTATCTGCTGTTGTGCAACTCCTTAAGAGAACTATGCAATTTACAGAAAAAAACAGTATGCAGAAAATTGGATTTATGGTTAAATTAGAACTGTGAGGGGCCCTATGAAAGTCGTGGGCTTGTAGCTTGAGACCTCTGTACTAATGGGAATTCTAGGAAATTAACACATTTGGTTTACTTGTTTATGTTGGAAAAGTTGTGGTATAAAAAGAAGGCAGTAATGGAACCAAATAGACAATTATAGCGATGCATTTTCTGTAGTAATTTGGCCCATGTGTAAATTGTTGTTACCTCAGCTTTTTAACACATCACTTTTTCTCATTAGGTCAAGCTTTCAGACTTTGGCTTCTGCGCCCAAGTGAACAAAGAGGTCCAGCGTCGCAAATCCCTTGTGGGGACTCCCTACTGGATGGCCCCAGAGCTAATCTCCAGACTGCCATATGGACCTGAGGTTTGTTTTCAGACACGTAGCCTGGCTCTGTGCTGATCAGCCAGAAAGTAGTCTCAAGTTAGGGCTCGTTCCCACTATGCACGTTGTTGCGTTTTTCATCAACGTGCGCGTTCTGTGATTCACTAGAATGCCATACATTGCATAGAAGGCAATGTATGATGTTCCCACTAGTGTGCTGCATTGCAGTGCATTTTGAAAACGCACTACTGCATGTATTTCTGTACACTGCGCACTCCCATTGATGACAATGTAAAACGGATACAAACACAAGTGTTTGCATGTGTGTTTTTTTTTTTTTTTTTTTGCTCCCTGTTTTTCCCCAGAAACACAAGGGACAATCATAGAAATGGTTACAATACAATACAGCATTAAAATGTATAAAGACGCACAAGAACGTAGACAGACGCAAGATGAGAATGCAGAAAAATGCATGCGAAAAGAATGGAAAAAACGAAGTACAACGCTTTGTTTTTCATTTCATTTTTTGGCATCCCTAGTGTGAACATACCCTTATACTTCCATAAAATGAAAAATGTGACAACGACAAAATTGTAAAAATAAAAACAAGCAAATGTTTTGACATGTAAGAAGTTAGGAAAAAGGTATTCAGGCAGCAGTTTATTTTGAAATGCTTGTGTGTTGCTCCATTCCCAAGAACGTCTTCCTCTACCTTCATGGCGTTTTTGGTTTCGGCTCAGGTTGACATCTGGTCTTTGGGCGTGATGGTGATAGAGATGGTTGATGGAGAGCCTCCTTACTTCAATGAACCTCCTCTCAAAGCGATGAAGATGATTCGTGACAACCTGCCACCCAAGCTGAAAAACCTTCACAAGGCACGGCACTGTTTCCATTTGTTGCCATTTTGGCTTTAATTATTATAGGCTCGTTGGAGTATTACGTACACAAAAATGTTCTAAGGGCAGAAGGAAAAATGAATGATTCAGAGAGAGAATCAATCACATTGTAGAGGAGGTGGTTCCAAGCTACTAGAGGAGGCTGGACCAAGATATCTGATTGGTTGGTCCTGCCTCCTCTAGTTGCTTGGACCCCCCCTCCTCTACAATCAGATTGGTTATCTCTCTGAACCTCATCATTTTTCCCTCTGCCCTCAGAACATTTTTGTGTAAGACCCCTATGTGCTTATTTTACATTTAAAGTAGAGTCTTTTACCACTATGCAATCTCAAATTGTGTTTATCTGCATTCTGCCATTGATTGACCCCCTGATCTGTTAAGCAGATTGTAAATGCAGTTGCATTCTTCGCTAACTTCTCCCTGCCCTCTCTAGGTTTCTCCTCTTCTCAAGGGCTTCCTGGATCGAATGCTGGTGCGTGACCCTGACCAGAGAGCTACAGCCAATGAGCTCCTGAAACACCCCTTCCTCAGCAAGGCGGGGCCTCCCTCCTGCATCGTGCCCCTCATGAGGCAGAACCGCATGAGATGAAGCGGCGTCAGAGGCCTCTCGCCTCGCTCTTCCTTGGGAACGTTTCGTCAGGGAAGCCCAGGACTTTACAGACTAACACTGGGCCCCACAGAGAGACGTGCTGCATTTGGGATGAAACTAATGTTCTTTCCTTACGGTCAAGCATTTTAAACTATGGAAATACTTAAGATGGCTGGATATCAGCTTATTCTCAAAATGAGTACGCTAAAACACTATTGCCTTTAAATGCTTTTGCTCCCCCTTGTTTTATTTTCATTCCTGCCACACCCGGGACCATAGGAGGGAACTGGACGACCCGTTGATCCTCTTGTAAAGCTTTGCGGAGTGCCGTGAGACCTCTCCACGGCCAGACGCCGCGGTCGTAAGCACTCACTCGCTATAATCTGACAGGTCTCACCCGAGCCTGATTGCACAGGGCTAAAGATTTCAAAATTGTCCAGAACTTTGCTTGGCCATGTACGTGATCATAGAATCGTTACGCATCTCAAGCCAAGTTAGGAAATCTCGGCACACTACTGGTCAGCTTGGGGGGGACCTAAGCCTCCTTTCATTTGTGCACAGCAAAAGATTAAGAGTAAGAAGTACTACTGAAGGATCGACCACACTATTCTCATGACACTATGAACCTTTTTTTAAGAGAATACATTCTAGCTTTCTGTTATGAACACTAAGCAAAGATAGACACTGGAATTGTTTAATTTTTACTTTTGTATAAATATAAATATATTGAAATATTTTTCCCACTTTGGATACAGTGAGCTGATTGAGGCACTGTGTATAGTGATACAGGCTGCTCTCCCATTCTTTACCAACATTAGAAATCCAATGCTTTTGCAAAGGATGAAAATTCTTTGTCGATTTTTATAAGTATGGGTTTGGGATGATTTTATTTTAAATGCCTTTTTTTAAGAAAAAAAAAAACAGCAATTTTCCTCACTGTAGCACTGTAGGTATTTAAGCCTAATATAATGCCATGATCCTGTAAGCATGGACTGTAAGAAGAATGACCATAATTGTGCTGGAATAACACTATAGGCCTGCCGCTATAGCTGGCCAGCTGGGTTTTTAGGATATTTCTAGGAGTGGAGAAATCAGTCTACATGAATATATATAACTGAGCCATGGAGTATCCATGCAAGGGCTTATTAAAAGATTAACGTGCACATGAGGGCAGAAGTGGGCGTGTTTATAGCTGTTGGTAGCAGTGGCCTGAACTACGGCATGGGATGCATTCTCAACTGGAGGACCCATTTGTCCAAACGTGTTTATGTAAATATAGCAAGTAGGCGGAGTCTGAGCCAGCAAGGGCTTGCCTAACAGCTGAGAACAAAGCCCTTTTCGACATGCATTCAGAGAACACATAAGAGAGCGGTCGTATTAAGATGCACGATCAGCTCTCATGAAGTTAATTCTTTTGAATGTGTCCTTGCAGGTTAAGCTGTGTGTGATCTGTAGCCTTGCACCAGCACCGATGAGGCACCGTGTATCAGCACAGATATCGATCAGTTGGCCACACAATGGTGACTGAAGGGCGGAGCGTAGTAGGAGAAAAAGTAGTTTTAACTTAGAAATGGCCTATTCCTTATAGCTTTATTGAAAGACAATTCATTGTATGCGTATATATGTATACAATTGTGTGTTTGTACCAGCTTTGTCAGATTTTTGTTATTGGATGTTCACAATTTCTCAGCTGTTTATCCCATTTTAATGTTCTATTTATGCTTCAAAAGGAGTCTTATGGAATTTGGTTAAGTTTGTAGAATGAGTGTAGTGTCTGATTTAAATGGAAAATTAAAATTGGTAGTTTTATTCGAAGGTGAGTGGAATCTTCTTTTTGTTGTGACTATAACTGAGAATGAGTTAAAGAGAGTGGAATCGTCTCTGTGGATTCCTTCCCTTTTTATGATTTGCTGACTTCCTCCAGCAGTGTGAAGGCAGAGACACACATACAGTGGGATACTATGCAGCAGTTTGTCGCTTCCCATATTTCTGCCAATATATGCTGGACTAGTTGCTAGATTCTTGATCTGGAAATACAGAAACAGAAAAACTAAGGGATGGGGATATATAGTGAGCAAGCAGTCTTTTACTTCCTCAGTGATGGTACACTACCTTGAATCAAAGCTTAGCCTCTTGGTCATATACCTAAGAACACAACAAATTTACAAAGGAGAGGAGGCCATTCGGCCCATCAAGCTCGTTCGGGGAGAACCTAACTAATAGCTCAGAGTTGTTAAAATCTTATCT
>JAODKC010000039.1:7929751-7950553 GCA_026777985.1 Mormyrops attenuatus
CCCCCCCCCCCCCCCCCCCCCCCCCCCCCCCCCCCCCCCCCCCGCGGCGGCGCCCCCCCCCCCCCCCCCCCCCCCCCAGCGGGTCTGCAACTATGTTTAGGTAGGTGGTAGGTGTCAAAATAACATGCACATGAAGGCCAGGACCCAAGGTTTCCCAGAAGAATGTTGCCTAGAGCATCAGACTGCCTCTGATGGCTTTCTTTCTTTCCATAGTACAATCTGGTGCCATCTCGGCTTTCCTTGGCACTAACCACTGCATACCGGCAACACCACAGAAGACCTACCATTTTGGAGATTTGGCCCTTGTCGAAGTTGCTCAGATCCTTACACTTGTCCATTTTTCCCACTTTCGACACATGAACTTCCAGAACTGACTGTCCACTTGCCCGACATATAACAGCACCCCTGACAGGTGCCACAGCAACCAGACAATCAACGTTATTCACTGCACCTGTCAGCAGTATTAATGTTATGGCTGACTGCTGTGGTCGGCTTTACTATACACCATGTATGCAGGTGTTTGGGGTAACCTTTAGGTCAGCTGTTCAAACCCAGGTGTGAGGACTCTTCAGCCAATCAGTCCTCTAATTAGTGACCTAATTAGGGAGTCGCAGCGAAAACCTGCACACACACCGGCCCTTTGGGGATAAGATTGGCCACCCCTGCGATACACTAATGAAAGCTTTGAAAACGCATTTCAGTTCCACTTCTGGAACACGGGACAATGTACACAGAGTGCACTGAAGTAGGACTTGACCAAATATCCTTCTATTTATGGAGGAAAAATCCTTTCAAAATGACATTTTGGCACACAAAGATCCTGCTGTCTTTTAACAGGGTTAAATGTTATTTAATTTGTAACAAAGCTTTTAAGTGGTCAATTAGAACAATGTTTTAAGTGCTCAAGTATTGTTGGATAAAAAAAAACGGAGACATAAAAAACTGCCACAAATCAGTTTACGCTTAGTTTTTTTTTTTTTTAATACTACAACTTAAATTTCCCCTCTTAGCCATTAGGTGGCAGTAGTAGCATACCGCAACAGATCGACAAATACTGCATCACACTGAAATAAGTAAAAATGTCTTTATTAGTATTAATGTATACAAAGTCAGAAAATAAATCTTAACATTGACCAAGCATTGTCTAACTGTGCGTGTTTATGATTTGCATAAGTTGATCTGAAATCAAGTGAAATTGCTTACACAATAGCTTACAATGTGAAGATATTTTCATTATGCAATAACAATTTACTACTATCCCTGTTCCAAGCTCCTCACTCTAACCATAAGAACCGATACAGAGATACTCTAGCACGAAAGCATTTCAAGTCACATGTAACAAAACTGTATTAAAAAATACCTCTTCGTTTTTTTTTTTTTTAAAAACACAATGAAATGCAGCGCCAACTGCTGCAAAATCAATATAAACAACTTCCACACTCCTGAAAAAAAAACAAGAAACCTGTCACTCATTCGCCATTGAAACATACGATTTCCATTTGTTTCCAATTGTTTGCTCATTGCACTGGTTTTCTAATGTGCGATCTGAAATTACGCTATAACAACAACCCTAAAGTAAGTTGACTGAAACAAAGTTTATGGTTTCAGTTAAACCTAAATATGTTAGCTTGGATATGCCCAACAGTATCTATAGTGTTTTCCAACATTCAGCTCAGGAAATATTTAGGTCTCATTTTAAATTTAAGCCCCTACAGGCTTACTGCAGTGTATACAAAACATTTTGCATTATAAATTTCAGTTATATTTGAAGCTGTCGACCCGCTGAAGGTTCAGCCCGTTTGATTGCATTTGAGTCCATACAGTGATTTCCATCTCGAGTCTTGCTAACCTCTGTGTATGCTGGTATATTAATTAAGCTTATAGTTGAGACTTTTACAATACTCAGTTAACTAAATAATACATTAACACTGACACTTTCGTTTGTTTTAAAAACTTGGAAAGAATAAATGCTCTGCTTCAATTTAAGACCCCCGGAAAAATTAAAAATCGCAAACTAAACATACTTTCATTCTCCCATATATATTGTTTGCTATAAACCAATTTATAAGAAGCTTCTCACCTAGACAACAGCTTTACCGTATCTCTGGATTTCATAAAATGGTGCGTCCTAGTACACCGACTATTCTTTTCCATTTCCCAAAGATTTCCTGAGCGTTCATCAAGTCTGATCAGCTCACCACATACATATGGCCTTCTAAACAATACAAATCAAAAGAAGATCACTAATATTCACTGTTTTTTAATAAACATGTTCCTGAAACTGTCATACCACGTGCCAGTGTAGATGGTTTGCAGTAAATAGTTTTAACATCTAACATATCAAATATTTTTCCGAGGATGTTTTTAAAAAAATTATTTCATAGTCATGCTTGTGACTAGAACCGAAGACCATTATCACTGTATCATTCTTGTTCCTGAACTGGAAAATGCTGGGCTTTAGGAAATTACAGAATGACGACAAATGTGTCTAAACTTAAGTACTTGACGGTCTATCCTTTTCGAATGATCCTGATATCTAACGAACAATGATACTTGGTGCCAAGACAAAGTGAACGAAATGGCACTCGGACCCGCCACGCTGCACTGGATTTGAGAACTGGTCCAGGGCCTTCTGGAAGGATGAGGGCCAGTCTTTCCCATCCCCCACCTCCAAACATGAGGCAGTGTCTCTCCTTAGCTCAGATGGCACTGATCTCTGCTTACGGTGGGAGAGATGTGGCAGGATGTGGACTAAGTGCCTTACTGGAGCGATTTCCTGTCAGTGTGCTGAAGGTCTGTAGGCTTTTACATCCAGTATGGGAGGCTAGCTGACCCTTGAATGAAAAAAGGAAAAGGAAAAAAAAAAAAACCAAACAAAAAAAACCACATCATCTTGCAGCCAAACCCTAGATGCTGAAGTACAGGCGTCCACTTGCTCAGGTCAAGGCTGACACACACCCTTTCTTCTGGCCAATTGGATCAGGTGGGCGGGTCAAGAGGGCATTCAATAATACTGTAGGAATCAAAGACACCAAGATTAAGCTTTAGAAACCTGACTCAGTGTTCAACACCCAACTCTCCATCCTGATACCGAGCCTTGCAACTCATGGAAAGCCAAGCGGCACATTAATACAAGCGATTTCTTTACCTTCAGGGTCACAGGGCCCCCGTGCTCCCCCAAGGATGGGATCCCGGTCGGTGAGGAGCTTGCTGCGATAGTGGAGCGGGGCCCTCTCTTCAGGAGGCTCATGGTCCTGTACCAACCACAGTGATGTCAGAACCCCCACAGCAGTTCCAGCAGTAACAAGAATGCCAGACAAGTACTTGTGCAAAGGTTTCATGCCTTAACCCAGCCCTCGGGGACCCTCAAGATAGTCCACATTTTTGGTCCCTCCCAACTCCCTACTAGGGAAAGAGAGGGAGCAAAAATGTGGACCACCTAGCAGGGAGCAAAAACATGGACCCTCAGGGTTGGGAAACACTGCCTTATTAAAACCGAGCCGACACTCACCCATTCCCTCATGTTGGTCACCAGATGCTTCTCAGATGCAGCGTGCTTTTGCCTCTTGTCCTGCATGATGTCCTGCAGGGGCGCGTCTCCATCATCTTCCAGAACCCTGCCCAGCGTAGAGAGACAGGCACTATTTAGAAACGCTTTCATACACATAACCACACACCCTGTAAATAACCCAATGCCAGTGAGCAAGTCAAACTTCCATAGCTCATTGCTCTTCATCTAATTTAAAATCTACATCTAAAAAACATCCTACGTTTGTAATACTCAACATCTCAAGCGAAAGCCTTATTTACACTATCCACAAAACCATGCATTTTGCGAAACCATGGGTGTTCTGTTTGAGAAAAGAGAAGACAAAAAGGAACTTTATGTCCAGGAATACCTGGGAATAGTATACCAGTGTTATTCTGTAGTCGTAAAATCATTCTAAACACATTCAAAGTACTTAATATCATTATTTTGAAAACAGGCAACCTAAATTCAAAATAGTGAAATTAATGTCTTATAATATCTCTGAAAAGCATAAGCAGACTTCACACTCCATAAAATTTCCAAGAATTGATTTTTAGTGGAGAAAGAACTTGCATCCGATTAGCTATATACACTAAGCTTGAGTGATCCCACCACATTATCTGTAATCAACTATAACAGACAAGTAACCCGGCGTCGGTGTGACAGTGACTGACTGGCGATTAATGCCCGTCAGAGAAGTACACTTTGCACTTTGAGAGCACTTCATTGCTGCGCCGGTCTGGTTTGATCTGGTCTGATCTGGTCTGGTTATCCAAAGGCTGGTTCACACATACCTCGGATGTGGCTATTGTGACTTAATTTTCATGACAGAGGTCAGGTTTGGAAACCTCATTTGAGGGTAAAACACTTTCTACCCCATCTGATCAGAATTAAAAAAATATGAGTAGAGACGTGAGGTAAGATTGGCTGAGGAAGTCCAAAAATACCGGAAATCAGTATTCAGTATGCATTCAGTTCAGCCTTGCAGCCTACCTTTGCAAGAGTTACTTTTAAAACATGGCTATTAATTTAACTCCTTGTACACATCTACCAGTATACTTAAAGTTTCTGCTAAATTTATTTCAATCACTTTAGACCCCTGGTTCTCACGCCACAGCAGACGTTCTATTAGTTGCACGTGGGGTGCCCTCTAGTGGTAAGCAAAGGTATCAATCTACCTAACAGTCATAGTTATTTAAACTCAAGGGAAAAAGTAGATATTTAAAAGTATTAGCTTAGTAGTACATTTTGTTCTGATCTACTGTTCTTCTCCTGTAATGAATGGTAATTTTAGTAATTAGCTACTGTGACAGAAATGGAAACAGCTAGGGAACAGGCAGACATACATCTGATACAAAACAACAGTCTTGGATTTCCATGACAGACTCACGTGGCCCAGGTTCCATAAAAATTCATTTTGCAGCTCTCATACTACTAAACTAACTTTACAAGCTGTTACAGGCATCCTGTTTCAGAATATTTATTCCACAGACATGAATTTTGCTATAAGTTTACAAATTACAGACTGGAATAGAGTAGAGAATATAATAGTGGATAGTGATACTTCATTAATCCCTTTGGGGAAGTTCTTTCTTCACTTTATCCCATCTTGCTCGCCATGAGACACAGAGACATATATACAGGTGAGAGTAAGCGGGTGTTGGAGGTTAAGGGCCTTTCTCAAAGGCCCACGGACATGTGGCTGTTCCTGTCAGGGCCGGACTTAAGCGGGTGACCTTGCCGTCACAGGCATAGAGGCTCAGCCTGCTTAGCCACACACCGGCCATGTGATATTATACACTGCAATCCAAAGGTCATAATCCAACTGCTTTTTCGTGCCGAGCTGCTGACATTAATAATATGCTCTGGTTGATATGCCTCTAAAAATCGTGTAGTTGGAGGTCTTAGAAAATGTATGGCTTCAAGGGTTATGTATGATTCAAATGATCGATTTTCACTTTCTTGCCTGCAAGTGAATTTGCTATGATAACCATTTCTATAAAATCCTGAAAAATAACACATAAAGTGCTAAATGTAAGGACCTGAAGCGAACCACGGAGACTTCTGGGCCAGACTTACCGCTTCCTCGTCACCGGGACCGGAGATTCTGGTGAGCTGAGGTTGGTATCTGGGAGCTGGGTCAGGAAGGTGAGCTGGAAATCGTCATCCATAGAGATGTACGGTGCCAACATGTCAAGATCCATGCCCTCCATGTCCTTGAAGATTATGGAATAATAGACCATTAGCATCTAGCATTGAGTAGTTGTTTGTAGTTAGGAGAGCATAGCGGTCAAGCTCTGCCAGGAACTGCTCTATCAGTGAGGGGTACCTCAAACTGGCTGTCCTGGTTGGTACTCTCCTCTGATCTAATGGTGAAGAACTTCTCCACCGTGTCTTTGTCCATCAGCAATTCATCGGAGGAACTCTGAAACGTTCGCAAAGAAATTTCAGGCGAGTGAGACTGAAAGTAGGGAGACGCTGAAGAAATGAGAAATGAGCGGAAGGCTGGGTCACGGAGAGCAGAGACAAGGATCTACGCAAGTTCTCTCACCGTGGCTGGTGAGGTAGTGGCTTCTGGCCTGTCAAAAATGGGAGAGAGAAGCTTGCGGAGCTCAGGGGTACACAGGTCACGAGGGAACTCTGGAAGAGCGTTTGGACAGGAAGGCTGGCAGAATGACAAGTCTTTTACTTCCACAAGCACTGGAGGAAAAAACACAAGGTACCAAAACAGTGTCAGACACACTAAAGCAAAGCACTAAGATCAGATTTCAGGTACATGTGTGGGGATGTTTCTCACCTTTCATGTCAACAGCATCGTCTGCTGGCGAGGGCGACTGGAAGACTTTCTTCTCTTCGTGGATGTCATTACAGGCCTCTGCGACTAACATTTCCTGTGCGCCCGACTCAGTTTTGGATTTTACATGGCAAGGGCCTTGCTCCACGGACAAGACCATATCTGCTTCCTCGATCCCGCTGGAAAAAATGGGTAACCACAGCATGGGACTCCGTTACCGGCACATGCCTTAAAATCTTCCGGAGAGAATAAACATGAGCCGGCAGAATAGAAAATAAGCTGAGCAGGAATGGGACAGGAATGGAGCAGGAATGGGACAGGAATGGAGCAGGAATGGGACAGGAATGGAGCAGGAATGGGACAGGAATGGGACAGGAATGAGACAGGAATACAGCAGATGGGCTTGGCAGAGGAGGGAGCGATGTTCTGAAGTAGTACCTGAGAATGAAGTTGAGACAGACAATAGCCTCGGGCTGCGAGGTCTTGCTGTTGTAGATGACGGTGGCTTGGGTCTCGGCCCACACGAAGCCCCCACTCTTAGCCAGGAAGCGGTAGTGACTGGTACACACCTGGCCTTTTGAGAGCACTGTGGGCGACAGATGAAGGCCAACCACGTCACCCGCAATGACATCACGCAATGACACGTCACGCTTGTCTGCTCCTGCTGTAGACGTATGTAGATGCATTTCGTTGTAAATAATGCATGCGTGTGCTGGATCTAATTTCGTCGTGTGTCGTATAAAATAGTACAACGGCTTTTGACCTCTAGCATTGGGGGTTCGGGTTTCCCCTTGCACTTTAAAAGCATGCAGTAATCTCACGTCATAGGTCACACTCACGGATATGCAAGCTCTTGGTCACGTGATCAGAGTCCAAGGCGTGATGAAACTCGTAGGCCGATCGGCCAATGAGATCATCGGGCTGGTATCCCACGAGCTCAGTCACCCTGAGTACAGAACAAACGCAGAGAACATGAGAGGTCAATCAACCATATAAAGTTACGTTTCTCCATTAAATTTAAACGAAAGAATCCAAAGAAAAAGGGGAAAAAAGCCAACAACAACAAAAGAAGCCTGAGAATGAACGCTCATGTTTGGCCTTCAAGTTAAAAATATAAGCCCCCCCTCGTGCACTGATGCCTCAAAGTCACGCAAGAGAACGTTTCCCAAACCATGTAAATAACAAACTGCACGTAACAGCCACAGCCCTGGTTTCCATTGCTAATGACATAAAATCTCTCCCGAGCTTGATGCACTTCAACCACATTTGCATACATCCTAACAGCGCATTTACATGAATGGAAGGAACGCCGCGTTCCATGTAATGCTGCTTAACGTCTATCATCGCAGTGAGAGAGTAATCTCGTTATCCAGATCCCGAACGTGAGACTTGTCTGGCAGCTCCCTCCCTTTGGGGTTAGACGGTTCACAATGTTCTCTTTTCCTTCAAACTCCTCCCCTCACATTCCAGGCAAACCGCCAGCAACGAAGCACCGAACTCACCACACACCTACAACCGTAAAGCTCTCATCCACAACATACAGCTTGCGGCCAGCGAGCGCGCGCTCACACCCGGACGCCGCCGTAACCTGTATGCGTGTGCCAAACCGCACGGTAGGAAAAGCACGGGGCAGACTGCCAAAGACTGCTGCAGTAACAGTACATTCAAAGTTCTCCACAGAAAGGTCATTCTGGTTACAAATTACACAGGGCTCAGTGCACACAGTCACCCCGGCGGCCAGTTACACGTGATCTCCAGAAGTCACGTGTACCTGCGTGCCCCAAATCCAAAAATATCTCGTTAACCATTCGCACTGGCAGGCTTGGACAGCCCGAAGCAGCCTTGCAGCGTGGGGAAGCTAACCTGAGGCCTGTGAGCTTAAATTTCAGAACCAAGCAAAAAAAAATTAATTAAAAAATTAAAAACACACAGTATTAAGCAATATACTTTATTCAGCTAACAGAAGTAGGGGAGAAGAAAACTATTTTCACAAAGTCTTGCATGTTAGTTCTAATTTTTATACTTTAAATGAGAAAGACTTAGAAACTATTATACTATACTATACGATAAATCAGGGGTGTCAAACTCCAAACTGGGGGACCGGAGCCCTGTGTAGCTTAGTTCTTTCCCTGTTCCACCACAAATGATTAAGCTTAATTGCTGTGCGGTAATTAGCACAAGGAGTTGAATCAGGTGAGTTAAATGAGGGGAAACCCAAAAATGTGTGGGGCTCTGCCCCTCCAGGACTGGAGTTTAACACCCCTGTTATAAACTAACTATACGAAGGATCCTGCTCTTTCATTTTCAGCCCTGTACCGTTTTCTTACCACCTTAACGACAAACCCGCCTTTCTTTTCAACAGCCCATTCTCTTTAGGTAAATGCAAAGCAGCCACTTAGTATGTCTCATCTCACCTGCCCTCACAGTGAGTGAAACGCAGATCCATGGTGTGACGGGTCAGGAAGGTGCTGCAGTCCAACGGAAACTCCACACTGGAGGGGTGTGGGATCGGCTCGCACAGCAGTGTCAGGAAGCTACCAGCAGAGGTCGCCATCTTCTCTTCTGTGTGGTAAGTCAACATGCGGCCTGCACAGTGCAGGACCTGGGGACATGAAAGGACATAAGTGTATTTCAAAATTATATTGAATAGGATTATTGTATTGAGAAACAACTCAACATTCATGAGTGACATGTTTATACAGATTCTCAATCCTATGTTGACCTGAACTTTAGCAAGTGGGGGAAAGAGGCAAGTTAACTAGGTGAGCGAGTCTAAAGTTGATAGACAGGTCACTGAATATTACATAAGTGAAACACAAGGGCACACAGCAAACTCTGAGAGAGGCACTGCCTTCGCCCAATGAATAAGAACAGCGTCAGTGTGGCTCCCTCACTTAAAATACTATTTAAATTTAATTGGCACAACACAGAAACTGATATCAAAATAGAAAGAGTAAATTCTATTATTGGAAGGACAGAGCGATACACAGGTAACCTTATTGATATTTTTGATACCACTATCACAGAATTTATCTACATCTTCTGGAAATCCGTATTTTGGACTGAAGGAGAGTGGATGAAATGACCAAGGGCCACAAACCTTCCAGGAGGCAGATTTGAGGTTCAAGGTCCTTCCCCTGCTGGCGAGGGTGCTCTTCATTCTCACGAAGAAGTCGCGTCTCGTCCACCTCTCTGACTGGTTTTTCTTGTACGGTCCTGGGACAGGATAGGGATTATCACACTTATTCTGCAGAGCAGTCAAACTAATCGAATCTCACACGCCCCATGGTGCAGCTTATTCTGCATGCAAAAAATGGTCACCTCACCTGGTCTTCTTGGGGTCAGAATGTCCCGTAGCTCCTCGTGGTCACAGGGATGGACAAAGTCATACAGACTTTGACCCAGCAGCTCCAGCTGTAAAATTTGGAAAAGTTTTCGAATTTAGAAGTATACCTGCATTTTCTTGGGCATTTTCTAACACACGTCAATTACTATTCACTCTCTGTTCACACTCCTTTGGTCCCACACATCTGCTTTTTCAGAAGTGCCACATTTACAAAATTGTTTGCTTATGTCCGCCTTTCTGGTGGCTGGTGGGAGTTGTGTGGCTGGCTCCCATAAAGCTTAACAGTAAGGCAAGAACAAAATGTACCAGACTTTGTGTACATTTCCGCTATCACAACAAATACTGTATTTGGATTTCTTGCGAAGACTCGCTGAAGAAAATAAAGCTGTCGTGTATATAAACAGATTAGGGGAAAGGTATTTCCACTGCTTGGATCTCCATTCCAAATTGCTCAAAACCGTCAATCTCTAGTTAACCCTTCAAAGCTCACTTTCAAGGTCTCTCAGTATTTTACTAAAAGAAACACTACAATTGTTATCATAGGTTAACATTATCACTTTATATAGAAATGACACATCCAGTTTTGCAAGATTCTGGGTTTAATTCCGAAATATTTTATTTTTCCTGTAATAATGCAGGTCTACCCCCCGCCCGCCCCGCTCCTAAATAAAAAGCTTTTGCTAAACTCACCCCAGGACTAATACTATCTCTAAAGCATGACCTGGTTCCGGAGTTTTATTTAATACTAATTAATTATGCTTACAGTATGCTTTGGTAACCAGTGTCTGCCATAACTATTATTATCAGTCAGAAAACTAAATCTTACATTTTAAAACGGTGCTGCTCAGCTGTGATTACGCCAGCATGAGGGTACATTCCACAGGGTTAGCAGCCACCTCACAAGAAAGTTCTACAAAAAAGCCTGTCTCACAATGATTTCATACCTGCGTGATGCCAATGTACTTGCTGACGCTCTCGGACAGGAAGATCATGTCTCCCTCTTCCGTCAGGACCATGACAAACCCGGCCAGGGCACGAGGATAGAGTCTGTCCGTCATATTCTCCTCTTCTTCCTCCATCGCCTCATCCTCTTCCATCTTCACCCTTGTCTCCAGGCCTTCTGGACAAGCGGAGGCAGCCAGTGAGCTGGCAGGCTCTCACTCCATCCACATTCACGAGTACCGAGTACTCCATCCACACTCACGAGTACCGAGTACTTCAAGCACTGGCCACCACCCACCTGAGCTGAGGAGGTGGTGAAGGCGCAGGTAGCTGAGCGTCACCCTCATGATGGCGGCCTTGTCCAGATGGGAGGTGACACGGCGCGGAAGGGGGAGTGCGTGCGCCAGCTGATAAAAAACCTCAGTCTCTTGGCTGCGTCGGGAGCGCGCCGCATCGCGAGAGCGCACCTTCTTCAGCTCCAAGCTCGGCCTGCCAGCGGGACAGAGGCACAACATGATTACGCTGCCCCAGTGGATTCTGCAACGACAATAACCCCCAAAAAACCCATAAAGCTGCACTGAAAGCCCTATCATTTCAAGGCTGAAACTGATATTTTGAACAAGCTTCAAAAGTTACACCTCACTGAGTCTCGATCACTGTAAAACAATCCATAGATCTCATTCGCAAATCTGCTTCAAGGAAAACTCACAAGGACCGTTGAGAGAAGGCCAACCACCTCATTCTTACACTGGTCTTGTTTCCGTTTCGGCAGGGGAAAAAAAGATTGCTAGTCCTTTCCGCTTTTATTCCTCCCGACGGCAAATATAGGCCAGTTTTCCTTCCTCCGCCCCAGATACCCCCCTCCTGGCCACCCCCACGTTTGCATCAGCTGCCCCCCTGTGACACAGGCAGGCTCTATTACACTGTTTATGACATCTGAAACCCACACCCCCCTCCCATCCCCCTCTTTCCCAACTCGCTCCCCGTCTCCCACTGGAACTAATTTGAGACAAAAGCTTTCCCCTCGTTTTGCACAAGAAATCCTGCACTCCAAACCCAGGCCGCTCTTTCAGCCCTTTTCAGTGTCAGTACCTGAAGTCACAACCAAATAAGTCACTGAGTCATTAAATAGTACATGCTGAGCTGGCGAAAGCGGTGCGCCAAAGAATCCGGACACACTCGAAGTGCGGGCTTTGCCTCTGCATGCATTGAAAGAGCGGTGCAAATGGAAGGCTATTCATCCGAGCCAGGGTGGAGTCCCCTTGTATTGCTTGCATAAGTCGGACAACATTTAGACCTGCCATATCTACTGTCCGATAAGGGAGACTGTGCAATAAAAGTTACCAAAGTTGGGCCCGAATGTGAGGCAGTCAAAGCAATATACTGACCACAAAAAAATTTTGGAGGTGCTTGGGAGTTATAGCAATTTTTTTGAAAAATGCATGTAAAAAAACAGTTCTGTGGTGAGGTGGGGGGTCAAAGTTGCAATACCTGGGTTGCAAAACTTGTTGAACGACAGTAATTGTCGACGTGTTTTTTTATGCACAAATGGTTTTTCGAATTTGTCCAAACAGGTCCCCCACCCCATGGTCTTTGTAACAATGAAATTCACAGCCCCCCCATTCACTTCTGTGGCAGGAAGCAAGACAACAAGTCTGCCATTTCTTCAGGCTTATCTTTGCTAGGGGAGTTGGGGGGGGGGTGGCAGCACTAAGGTCTCCGTAACTAAAGTCCAGAGTATGCTGGCAGTACTGCTCCCTGGATTCTTAGTGTTTCTTTGTGTTTGGTCACTCAAACCAGAATACGGTGTGTGGAAAAGATTTTGTAAATTATGCAATGACGCTTAAAACTGATAAGCAACACTGCACACTCAGTCTCTACAGCCTCTTAACTTGGGAGGAGTCTCTTCGACAAACGCCCTATACTTTACATCTGTGTTCTGAAACGTCTTCCCCTTCTGCGGAGAATGACACATTGAAAGGTTAAGCGCTATGATACACATAATTTGAAACCACGCATATACAAAAAGTACGGGCCAAGCCAGTGACCCATAACCCTATGACACATGCACACACATACCAGCCCTTCTTACTTGGCTACAATCCAAATGACTCAACCCATATGGCTGTGAGAATTAAAAAGTATGAAAAAAATTGAAAAATCCAGATGTAGTTCAGAGTGGTCAGAGGGACAAGAGAGCAGATCTTGCGTGGGAAAGACAGCCAAGAACACCCCCTTTTCAGCCAGGGAGCACAGTAACACAAAGGCACTGGCAGAGAGCAGAAAAAAAACAAGTCGACAGTCAAGCCTTCAGCTGGACTCACAAATATTTCATTTCACAAATCTATGCTTTAAGAACAACTGTTTACTGATATTTGAATGCTCTCCAGAGATATAGCTATGTTACCATTGAGGGAGTTGCTAATTTAAACTAAGGGCATCTGGTGCAGGAACATGACTTAATGGGAACACTCTGTCCACGAACGGCGTGCCGAAAAGCACTGCTGGCAGACGGCAGCATACTAATCGCGGCTACTCCCCACTTGGAACAGAGCCACAGAGCTGGCTGTACTGTGCAGGACTTGGCCCACTGACGGAGGTGGGTCATGGAGTGTAATTACACACAATGCCCCAAAGCATTTCAGGTATTCGGAGTCCTCTGGGCGCTGGTTGGTGGGTGGGGGGGGGGTGCATTTTTGCTCCTCTCCAAAACAGCACTGGAAGCTGATCCAGCAGTCTGCGCTGGAGTCGTTGCCCCTTCCCCCCACCGGATTGTGACGTCAATGGCCGTTTGCAACAATAACAAGTTTGAGGAACCAAGGGTTTTCGAAAAGAAAAAAAAAAAAACACCCGGCCTACAACAGGCGTCCAGTTCTCCCCTGGTTGAGAACACAGTGTACCTACAGCAGCAAGCGAGGCCTATACATATCAAGGCATCTAGAACAAACACAAGTTCTATTTTCGGCAAGGCAGTAATATTTGTTACATGAAAGCAATTTTAGTAAGTTCCATAGTTAAAACACACTAAATACAGCCACAATACGAAATACATATACCACAATGTGATTAAAAATTAAAAATAAAAACGGGACATATTCTCCACAATAAGGAGCCCCCGTATCTCAGAATAACTAGCACACAGGAAGCAGTATTGTGGTTAATTAACCGGATTCGTAGTCAAAGGTACAAACCCTGGGGTGTATGTCCCTAACGAAGGCGGCGTGCAAGTTTTCAGTTAATAAATAACCAGTTAAGTGTGAAACTATGCAAATCACTCTGGATAAATAGGTTCGTCACACAATTGTGAAAGAGTAAAGTCTCAGACAGCCAGACCCCTGCTGCTGACTGCTAAGCGAGTGGCGAGGCATCCGCGGCCAAATGGTCAACAGATTTCTGCTGGCCAGTAACCTGGAGCAGCTCATATATAACAGAATAATATCAATTAAAACGCATCGCGGGGAAACTCACTGAAGCAAAGTAACCGGATGTGGCAGCACTGATACCTTTGCTCCTCAAGATTAAATAAATAACTTTAAAAGACTCGACCGTGTCGTAATACACTCAGTTTCACGCGTCAGAACGTTATTCAGAATATTTCGGGCAAAAAAATAAAAAGAAAAACAAGTGCAGTCTGTCCCCAGTCAAGAACAAGACAAACTGGCGTTTGTCCACCGTTGTCATAAAGGGACTGTCTGTTGAACAACATCCTGCAACGAACAACATCTCCAAATTTCTGCTATTCGGTTAGATTGCCCATGAAAAAAAATAGATACTTAAAAGATAATTAAATAAGCGCACACGTGCCCGCCTGTTCTGCAATTATAAGCATTCATTTACATAATTAAATCTTTAATACAAATACCGATAGCTGTAGTCAAAATACATATAGTCAGACCATATGACGTCTAGCACATGCCGAAAGAACAACCATTTTATTTTTCGGTCTTACACCGAATAAAGCTGCTAGGCATTCTGCGGCAGATTTCAAACGTGGTTCACTGGTGGCTACAAAAAATAACTTCATGTAGGCGAACAATTTGTACTATTCATAAACAAATGCATTAAAAAACACAATTACCACGCAACTAACGATAATTCGGCCTATAATTAACCACATTTTGACACTTATGTTTATTACCAACTGAAAACTGCAAAATGTAACATTTGTAACGTCGTTGCGGAAATTGCGACAACCCATACGATTTTGCGTCTTTGATTAAAAAAAACAACTTTTTTTCTACACACCGAGCAATACAATGTAATGCAAACGCAGTCATAATCTGAGATCAATCGACACCACTTTGCAGTCCTCCAAGACAAACATATAAGGAGTCAGACAATAACACTGTACTAATACAACCACCACTGTTACACAACATATTTTTGAATAAATAGTCGCACCATACAGTACATGAATATTACGGTAATAATCCGCATATTTTACCTTTTCCTATCCGTTTCCATTTGCGTCTCGCTGGAAGTGCTCGAACACGTTTCTTCTTGCAGGACAGATTGTTATTGTTTAGGACGGCCGTATCCCAAATGCCAGCGCCTGCTTGCAAAATGCGCATGCTCACAAAAAGCCCCAATTACCGGAGGGTTTCCTATCAAAGAAATCACATAGTACATAGAACGGCAACCTTCGAACGAGACGACCCCAACTGAAGAAAAAACACGTTTTTATTATTATTTTCTAAAGAAACTTGATATTTATTTTTCCTGTTAATCATCCAGGCAATTGTTGTTGTGGTTTTATGTGTCTCACAAGTGCATTACAACTTGAATGTCAATGTTTTGCAGAACAGAACATCGTGTGCCACGTTTCTCCATCGTTTCATACGTCAGCTGTATAAAAATTAATCAGCTCTAAACCGCTAGTAACTAAGCAGGAGAAGTGCCCCTGGAGAAACTGTTATGATTAAAATAGCATTTCCCGTGGACCATGGGTACAAGCACGTGTGGGGAACAACCTGACAAAGATGTCAGCGTAACACATCATAAAAAGAACAGCTGCAAAACCTGATGAAATTCTTTTATCGCCAGAAAGTAAGCGGCTTTTCTGGGTGCACTTAGGCGCCATATTGACGCCCGAGAAGGATGTTCTTTTCTGGAATGTTCATTTCTATGAAAATGTCTCAGCAGTTTGTTTCGCCTGAAGTCCTTCGGACAAATCGTCCGAATTCTTGGCGTTATGTAATTTTTCGCTTTATTGACAGGGGGGTAATATTTCAATTTAAAACATTCTGCTTAAAATCTTAAGTGTTGCTATAAACGTCACATTTGAATCTAGAACATAACTTAGTACTCATTTTTATAACTATAGCTATAAATTTATAAGGCTGTTCTGCCATCAGAGATAAGCCGAATTACAACATCCAAGATAAACGGTTAGGAGTCTGGTTTATGGATATCGTTGTGAAAATGTTAAGTACAATTTTGCAAAAGGCATCTGATTAAAGACACTGAAAAATAAAGTTATGTCCTTTCATCAAAGAATAACAAAAACACTTCATTTTATAAGTTGCGTTTATATTGACAGTACTGAAATGCAAATGTATGCCCAGTTAGACAGGGTTTACATAAAGGGTGGCCGAAGTATGTTTGAGAAAACCATGAGAAAAGCTTCTTCTGGAAACTATTTATCATCTTATCTGTTTTCTGTAACTGTATCAAATTAAAATTGCACAAATCTGGGGCCTGTTATGGAAATACAGCGCAGGGCATAAAACAGGTGACAACTTAGATGAGACGGCAACCATCCATTGCAGGACTCTGGCATGTATGCAGAGAAATACTCACTGAATTATACCAGATAATTTAGAGAATTATCATTTCATCTTGATGAGTGTGCTTTTGGTTTGTGGCAGGAAGTATTTACGAAAGCAGGCAGAACACACAAAATCTGTGCAGTACCCATAAATTGTCACAACCTAGCAACACTCTTTGAAAACTTTATTGAATATGTAATGTCACAGATCCAGCAGGGTGCTTCGGGACCTTAAATGCGAAATGGGCTTCTTGTATTCCTGATGGTGCTCAGTACACGTACGGCACCAGCTTGTAAGGCACGCGGCGGCAATATTCTCGCCAGGCCGCGCCGTGTTTGCTGCTGCACGCCGTCTCGATCTCAGCAGCCCGTCCCCGCAGCAGGTTGGTGCACTGCAGGGCTGGCAAGTATGGCAAGAAGCTGGCGAAACCTGGAACATATAATAGGTCAGTCTCCCACTCATTTTCAATAAGGCATGAAAAAGTATTTCATTGACTAGGCCTAGGTCTTATTACAGTATTTGATGTGCGACATTTACTAGAAAATTTTACTAATTGTGTAAATTTTTATACTTGTGTTTGCAACAAATGACTGTGTTAGCCTAGCCTACCCTAGCATAGCCTATGTTTGAATGGTGTGGGGGGGTGGGGGAATCTGACAAATTTTCATTTATGTAAGTAGCTGACAAATAGTGTATTTGCGTAAGTCGGGGAGTATCTGTATTTGAATGACGCATTGGAATGAAAATGGAGTAAGTGGAGGTTTTCCCTCAACTGTAATACACGTTGTAGCATGTTGTGGTGTTACGTGGCGCAATGGCGACAAAGAAGCAACACTAAAAATCAGTACAGTGTCTCACCGCAGGGCAGACACCAGGCAAGGGTCATCAGGATGTCTCCCAAATAGTTTGGGTGGCGCACCCAGCCGAACCAGCCAGACACTAACAGCTTTCTCCCTGAAGGGCTGGACAAGGTCTCCAGGTCTGTGTGAGGGAGGCAGGTGTTACGTGACCCAGAGGATGTTCTCACAGAAGTTTGGATAAGATGACAGACATACAATACATACGAGCAAATGCAGGGTCGTCGGGATTTTTACGGAATCCGTCCTTCTGGTTGTTAGACAGGTAATACACGATGAAGCCAATTCCTGCAAGACAACAAAAAATGGGGGATAGATTGAGAATGAGGCCCATTTATGTTTGAAATAATTGCCTAATGGACAGGAGATATTTATTTTCAGAAGGAAAAAAAAGATTAATCAGAATTAGGAAAAGATAGTGACTTGTTGGAAAGGACTCCCACCAAAGATCAGACAGATCAGTGTCATTGCAATGGGGTTGAGGTGAGCAGGCCGATGCAGCAGAAAATAACCAGGAACACTGGAATAAAATGGTATCCATATATATTCTCCCAGAATCATTAGAAATCCAATGCCATCCTCTGTGTATTCTTTCGTAGGCAAAACAGATTCCTATTAAGAACAGAAAATATGATTAATTTGAAAATGAACGTCAAATCCCAAAAGCAGCAGTGAGCAATACCATTAAGATACTCAAATAAAGTAACCAGCTGCATAAATGTGTACAATTCGTCTAGGTAAAAGGTGTCTAGATAAAAGTGTTGACTAAACAATAATGGCAAAATAAATAAATAAAAATAAAATAAAATATCCTGGCAACAGTTTAAACATGGAGCTAATGAAATGTTTCACTGTCAATACATCATGTTCTCATCTTCAAAGACAAGAAAAGGTGTTGAAACATTCCTCAATGAACTGTCATGTAATGTTTAAAGTTTAATTTATGAGCACTCTGCCTACTATGACGCAGGTACATCAAAACTGCTAAAAGCAAAAAAAAAACAGAACTATGGCAAACTTACTATACTTGCTTGACATAAAGAGCATGTGAAAACATTTGTTTAAAAATAAAATTTTGTACATGGGGTGATTAACTGTACAGAAATAAAAAAATGGACAATTTGATATTTTCCATTTGCTTCATATTTCTTAAACATGGAAGCTGGACAGCGGACAAATATTTTGTTGGTTTTAGTTTAATCCTGTATAAAAGCTACACGTGTGACATCTCCGATAAGAGAAACCTGGAGGGTTTATTAGAATGATTAAAAAAAAAATCATCTTGAGACATTAGGCTTTGTTAATTTCTTCATATATTTTCTGTATAATGACGGAGGACAGAGAGGGAAGGCAGGGAATACAAAAAAAGAGGAGAATGACCATGAATGAGAAAGGGGTTTCACCTCATCGACAAGGAAGTCAATAATGTAAATCATCTGAAAGATCACGACAAGCAGCAGCGGGGGGGAGGGGCAGCCCCGCACCTCAATCTCCGTCAGTAGGTAGCAGATGTCCACCAGGGCCTTGTCGGTGAGAAAAATCATTTGCAAGAACGTGGTCAAGCAGAAGACTCCCCAATGTGCCGTTCAACTGTTGCAGATTGTAAATATCTAAGCTGAGAGCCCTGTGGTGCGTGCTGCGGGGAAAGCCACGTACCCATCCGATGAACCCGATTCTGACCATGAAGAACAGCTTCATATCAATCCTACCGATGGATGGGTCTCTCTCTCTTCCTAAAGCAAACGCCTGCAGGAAGTTGCCTGGCAACAGCACCGTCGTAGAGGTTGTAAAAGGGCGTGGCCAGACTAGCATGCAGGTGTCATGTAGACAAAACTAAGGTTCATGGACTTTCTCTGAGCACATACCCTTGTCTCCGTAGTTTACCAGCTGTTGTGGGCAAGCCCCGAAGGAACGTATGTACAGAGCGATGCTGAGCAGCAGGGAAACGGCCGTGCAGGCCATCACCAGCTGTGGGACTTGGCCGCTGATCATTGATGCCCGGAAAATGCCACGCTGCCACGACACAGCCAGGAGCAGCAGTGTCGCAGAGAGGGCATGCAGGCCTGTGAGAAATTGTAAAAGTCAGGGATTTGCACCTGCCATATTTACCGTTAAAATCCACCCACTTAGTCCGCTTCGTCTGCACACCAGGTTACAAACAGGAGCTAAAACGAATTATAGCATGACGCATACAATTTATTGAACCCCACATACAATTACAAAACTTCTACCATAAAATGTATTTAATAAGAGTCTTTCCTAAACTGAAATTATGAGGGTTTGTATCTTCCCGTACACTGTGTTTTAGAGGAAAATGAGCGTGTAGTAATATCAAATTAATTAAGTAAATCAAAATTTCTTTTGTTCCTGGCCTGAACCTGAACATTCCTGAATTGGTCTTTTTGGACATTAAGCAAAAACAACCTCTTTGATGAAAATCCATCAGTGCCCATTGCTAAAAATAACTGTATCCCTACTGGCAAGCGCAGTGCTGGAGGTATCATGATCTGTGTTTTTTATACTTTTTTTTGGACTTGGAGGAGTCAAAATCAATAAGAGAACCATGGATTCTGAAGTGTACCAGAATATTCTTGAACATAATGAAAGGTCATCAGTCTGTGAGTCACTAAAAGTACATGTCCAAACAAGTCAATGATCTGCAGCATTCAATCAGATTTACAAAAGAATGGACTGACTAAGTCGAGGTCCTGTCCAATCCAATAAAGATGCTTCGGCAGGACCTGAAGCAGACAGTGTTCAAAACACCCCCACATATCTCCATTAGTTGTGTAAGAGCCAATAATCAAATTTTAAAAGTACAATGTGGGTAGTGTGTTGGTTGGTGAGTTGAGGAATCTGTGTCCCTATCTGGAAGGTTGTGGGTTCAAATCCCATAGCTAGTAGAGTAATCCTATTACTGTTGGTAAAGGAACGGCCCTTAAAAAAAACTGGTCCAGGGACACACTGACCCTGTCCTCTGACTCCATGTTTACGGACTCTGCTTAAAAAAAAAAAAAAAAAAAAAAAAAAAAACTTCAATTTTCTTACCATTCATACTGTATTTTATGCATCTTCCATCATGTCCCACTTTGCCTTCAACTACCTGAATAGAAAGTAACAAATAAACACATTTCACAATAAATAAAGGTTGCCCTGCAATCCGTCCTGTTCTGAATGTTCCCTGCCTCTGCTACATTGGTTTAGATTTAGAAGATCGGCCAATAAAAGGCAGCTTAAAAGGTCAAGGCCATTTATAAGAGCCCTTCTCCATCCTATAAAAATGAGCCCCACCTTTTCCTGTACATAATCTCTACCTTGTCACATTTGTCACGCCTGTGCTGACCCTGAGGCATGGGTTGCTTTGCGCTTCCTTCCCAGAGAAGCCTCACCCTATTTCCATTAATTCTCTCGGTGCTCCCTCACAAAGTGCCATTCTGTTCTTACATCCTATCCTCCACCGCCCTGGACTAGAGCCACTGACTCCCTCCTCAACTGCTGAATAAAGTCAACCTGGGGGGGGGGGGGGGGGCGGGCGCGGGGGCGGGGGGGGGGGGGGGGGGGGGGGG
>JAODKC010000039.1:7953344-7986090 GCA_026777985.1 Mormyrops attenuatus
CAATGCCACGTAGAATTAAGGCAGTTCTGAAGGCGAAAGGGGGTCAAACACCGTATTAGTATGGTGTTCCTAATAATGCTTTAGGTGAGTGTATAGTGGCCACTTTATTAGGTACACCTGGCGTGTACCAGGCAGGACCCACATTAGCCTCCAGAACCATTTTAAGAGCAGGCAAGTTCGGAGACCTTTCTGCATTTCTCCATTGACTGGCTGCTTTTTGTTCGTTACATTATTCTCTGTACAGTCAAGACACTCTCACACCAGTAGTGGAGGAGGTGGGGGCCATCCGCCCCCGGGCTCGTCACAGCAGGAGGCCCACTGCAAAGGTTACCAAGGGGAAGCCCCCACACCCTCCTGGATGGCAAATTTTACCGAGTGCCCCTTTTGTTGACTGATGATCATGCAAAATACACGACAATTTACTGAGCACCTTCAGATCTAAGAGGCATTCCTGAACACAAATAGCGGTTTACAGGTGAGAAAAGTGTGGAAGGTACATTAAAGTTGTCTTTAACAAGCTTACCTTTAACAAAATGTTATATTCTTGGAGCTGTGTCCAATTTTAATTTCGATTAAAAGTTTTAATAAGCTTTTTATAGTGCGTGTATGTAACAACACAGTAAAGCCAGACATAAGGTGAAGTTATGTAAGACTACGCAAAAACCACAGTATTGGCGCAGGTAATGTGATACTGTCTAATCTAGTTCTCTTAATAGTAATTATGTATTAGGCATAAACATATTTTTTTAATGTATATAGGCCCTGTTAAGGCAGCAGGGTCGAATATAAAAGATATAGACAAAGTAAGTTCTAAGAAACTTCTAGAAGAATCTAATGGCATTTAGTAGATCATATGCAATTATAATGATTATACTACATTTGGGCACCAACCGCGGTAGCACGTCTTTTCACTTCCTTTTAATAACAGATCAGTCTACAAAACATTGCAGTTTCTACTAACAAATTTTTATCAGTACTGCATATAGTATAATTTCTATATGCATTTCAAGAGTAATTGATTCGTGTCTGAACCTGCATCTTCATTTATTAATTCTAAAGATAACCCTAACCCTGAACAACACTGATATTCCTAATGCTGATGTCCGGATAATTATCTTAATGCCTGCACTCCATCAAAATCAACTCTTGGAAGTTTGCTCAAAAGCTGAAAGGTTTTCAAATGTAAGTATCCTTTGTCTGTTGTCTGCATGTTCTTTCACACCACTTCAGAAATGCACATTGACACTTGCAGACAAGCAGAAACATACACAAGATTTTTCATGACTTAAAAAAAAAAATCCAAAAACAAGACACTCTCCAGTCATTACGTATTTGCTTACCTACTGGTGGTTGAAGTCCAGTGCTCCCAGGCAGTAATTTCAGTGCTTCTGTTCCAGATGATACCAGACAGCACAAATGGCCCAGAGAGATATAGACTGCCCAGTTCACAACCAGTAATTGATGCAACAACTGGTGCAAGAGATTGCTAAAGGCTCAACGTTATACCACAGTGATGGAGAGGAGAACACTACCATTTGTGACATGGTTATTGTACTCATTTAGCCATCCCATTATGAAAATGGAGGTTCCTTAAAAGTTACTGGTCTCCATACATTGATAAAAGTTAATTTCACGTGATTGTAATTCTCAAAATCCAGTACAGGTATGTTCTTAACATAATTTTCCATACAATTTTATGATCTTTATTGAATATACACAGTATATAATGAATAGGATTGAGATGAACTTTCACTGCAATAGTGGAAACATTGTAGCATTCAGACATTCAAAAAATGGTATAAATCCTGAGGGACAAAAAACAAGAGACTCAAGTCTTATGAGATCTCAATGTTAACGACAATATTTAATTGCCAGGAAAGAAACAGAACAAACCAAAACCAGAAGTGCATTTCTCACTGGTGAGAGAAATTTTGCATTAGATATGGACAAAATAGCTACCAAGCAGTACGAAGCTCTGTAGGCAGTGGAACGGCACATCCATAACACATCGACAGGCACACAGAACTGTACCTGACGGACAGCAAAGTAAAACGTCATCCCACATAAAAAAAAAAAACAAAGATATCATAGCAATGTGTCTTTCAGGGGTAGGAACAATTAGCTAGCTAGCGATAAGATAGCAACAACTCAAAAAATGCATTACGATGAAGTGCGTGCACTTAGAAGGTGGAATTGCTCAAGTTTGGCTAAATTAAGTATGCGTTCACCTTACACATTTCATGTAAGACAAGTTTGGTCATCATCAAAAATAATGAAGTAATTATTTTGGATTTCATTTCTTTTTTTTTTTTTACATTTTGCTAATCGTTTACCAAAATGAGGACCAGAGTACACATACTTTGTCCTCATCTTTGTGACCACTGGCACGGAGATACTAAACAAAAAGAATTTCTCTCGCTGATAGCAACTCACGTCATTGGTTTGAAGCTAGATAAATAAACATACCAAAGATATTGAAAGAAGAGCATACATTTAATTCCTTTTAGCCTTTTTCCAATCCAACAGCTCATATCATGTGTCATATCAAACAATTGTGTAAGACACTTATCACAAAGCTACCCTGTTACAGGAAGCGGAATTACTCTAACCAGTAAAGGTTGCAACACAAGTTTTCTAACTGTTCTCTTTTACGCTTGGTCATCTAATTAGTAAACGGAACATAATTCATTTAAACCACAGAATAGTTAGTAGAGTTAAGAGTTTTAATAACAGATTTTCATATACAAACGTGTCTCTGCCACTTCATTACTTCAGTGTTACTGTGAGTAAAATGCACACCGTCTTACAAAAAAATCATACATGCTGTAGATGAGTTGTATATCGTTAGAAGGAAAAATAAAGAAATAAAATATTTATTCCTCATTACGCTAAATGGTGAGATGTCATTCCCGCACTATTAAAAAAGTAAAGAGGATAATATCACATTTTAGGGGTAGCCAACAATGTGTATCAAAAAGACTGGAGTAGAAAGATTTAGTGCTTGATCTGGCTTTCTACTCAATTGCACATAGACCTACAGAACATACAGAATACTCTTCTAGTTTACCACAAACATCTACGTTGACCAGGCAGGCTGAATTGTCACTTTATCACTACAACTTGCAAGACTGATTCATTTTCCAGTTGACTGTGTTCTGGTTTGTCGTTAGAATACCTTCTAGTAAAACTAAGACTGTCTGAAGTGTTTTGTCCTAATGGGCTTGCTGTGGAAGTGGAGAAGATACACACCGTGCTTAGAACGATTGGTAAACATCGAGCATTGACTGTGCATATTTCCTGTCAGATCAGGGCGTCGCAAAGTGGCGGCAATAGATGCTTGACTCCCAATCCAACAGAAACTCAACGGTTCAAGTGCAACATTTTGCAGGAGGAATGGTCAGGGAAATAATGCAATGTGTATAGTATTCTGGTATGTAGCGGCGTCCAATGTAACTGAACAGCACTGTAAGTCCCTTTATATAAGCATAGCAGTCAAGAAAAGTTTACTTTGTATGCCATTATTATGTGTGTCACTCACATCATGCTTGGAAATCCAGGATTCACAGGTCTCGAAACATACTACATATTTGCTTTAATGAATATGACAGTTATTACACACAGACACTATTTCTTAAATTCCCTAAATGCAAACATTTAATTTAACAGTGTAGCTATATACAATATAGGATCTTAATATATTAAACATTTTGCTTCCTCTTTAACTCATTATCTTGATACATCTAGTCCTCTGTATTTATAGGGTATTCTGAATATGTACAATATAAATTACTACAGTCTGTTAGTTTAAAATAAATAAGTACAACAGTCGTGGCTTTTGTGGTGTTTGAAAAAGAAACACTGTGACCCCGCCCGAAGCTCCAGGAAAGGACGCTTCATCCTGTAGTCTTTCTGAAGTATCAAGGACCAGACAGGAGGGCTTGGAGGAATGACACGGGGCGGGACACCATACTGATCGACAGCCGCCATTGGCTCATGCTGCACTCATGGGCCGAGTTCCGCATCCTAAGTCCACCAATCGGGAGCGGGGGAGGGGCATGTGATACGTACAGTGTTCTATCTCCAGCTATACCACAGTGCCACTGGGAGAGTTCCCATTCTGTGCTGTCATGTTCTGGGGAGGTTACAAGCAAAGGGAAAGATAATGAGACAGAGATACAGAGAGAGAGAGAGAGAGAGAGAGATGCAAGAGTGAGAGAAAGATAAAGAAAGAGCGAGAGAGAGGGAAAGTTATAAAGCTGTTCACATCCACTGTGACAAATGATGACGTTCCATCATGTAGACTGTCAGACTCACCGCTTTGCCAGGCCGCGCCCAGGTACAGATGAGGCCCTCCTGGCATGCAGTGATGATGCAGTCGTCCATGAACACGAGCACAGTCAGTCGCTCGTGGGCGATCTTCTTGCACACCAGCGGCTCCAGCAGCGGAACCTCGTGCATGCGCGGGCACAACGTGGTGCCCAGGACCTTGGTGGCGTCCAGGCGGTTACTCCGTGGCGCCATGTTGATTTTGTCATTGCTTTTGCTGATGTTGCCCAGGCTGTGGTAGCGCTTGTGCTCCTTCTCGGCCCCCCCGCTGCACCCGCCCAACTTGTCCGACTTGCGTTCCTGCAAGGACAGCGTGGCGAAGCGGCCGATGCTGAATGGAGTGATGCCACTGCCTCCGCTGCCACCGCCGTCCGTGCCGCCCTGACCCTTGGAGGCGTTGGCAACTGCAGGGTGGGGCAAGGAGTTGGAGCGAGAGAGAGACCGGGGTAACGGTGGAGGCTGGTGAGGGTGAGCAGGATGAAGGTGGCCTTCCCCGGTCATACCGCCTCCACCTCCGACCAACGTATTACTCCCTCCGCTGACTGATGGCGGGATGGTGGTGCTGAAGGTGTTGGTGAGGGCGCGCGACAAAGGCAGGCGGGGGTATAGCACATCGTCTGTTAAATCCCACAGGCAGAATTGTGTATCCTGCCCGACTGAGCCGAAACGATAGGTGACGGAGGTCGTTCCGCCCTTGGAGCTATGCCGAGACAGGCGGGACAGGGTGCTGCTGGTGCGTACCCGGCCGAAGTGCGGCGCCCCCTGCAGGTCCTCCTCGCTGCCGCTCAGCTCTGTCGGCTCCTCGTCTTCCAGGCTGGTGGTGAAAGGATCGAAGGCTACCACGTTAACCCAGGACTTGTGGCCGTGGCCTCTGGCTATAACGCGACTCTCAGCGAAGGACCAGACGGTCACCAGGTCGTCTTCTCCGCCTGTAACCAGGTACTTGCCATCGGGACTCCAGGAGACGCACAGAAGTCCCCCAAAGTAGCTCTTCATGACACCCTGCAGTTCCATGGAGTCAAAGTGGAACACTCGCAGACATCCATCTTGGCCTACACATGCAACATGGACGCCGTCAGGAGAGAAGGCAAATTCATTGAGTCCCCCTTCTCCCACCGCCCAACGAAGCAGCGGGTTGCGTGGCGTTTTTGTCTTGCAGGCGTAGACGGCAAAGCCGTCCCCCTGGCGCAGTAGGGAGTACTGGGGTGCAGCTGTGCCACAAGGGTGCTCCAGGTTGTATAGGTACAGGTGCCCGCTGGCATGAGAGGCCAGGAAAAGTGTCTCCGATTTGGGCAGCCATTTCAGGCATGTCACTTTGGACTTGTCTATTAACCTCTGGGGAGCCGATGTTCAGGGAATGAGGAAGACAAAAAATTAAGGTAAGCATCTGAGATACTTTACATCCAAGAATCCGCATTTATCCCAATGACTCTGACCAAGAAAAGTGTTGGATAGATGGATGGATGGAATTTGGATTTAATGGGTCATTTAATGGGAAATTAGGGTAATGTTCAAAAGTCTGTGTCAAACTGTATATGTTACAGGCACAAGATGTCTTAATTCCCCACTAAAGATTCCAGATTTTACAGTGTTTAAACAGTATTTCAAAGTTCAATCACTGAATTTATGTGATTACCTTAACAGAAGTATCAATGTGACAAATATTTCATATTTTTCCATATTCATTATACTGGGGACTATTATTTTAGTAATTCCTTATTTCAAAGAGTTAATCTTCTGAAATATGGCCCATTTAGTTGGCTTATAATGGAAAGCAAGTTAACCAACTTAATTTTGAGGTGTCTTCTTTTGGGATTTGGAGATCTTCGTAACATTCTTGTACAACATCCTGAGATGACTATTATCAAAAGGTCCAAACCAATCACGACCAAATAGAATATGAATGGACGATTTAAATGTAGATAAATAATTTAATAGCTAATTATTTAATAAAGAACAGCGCTGAAGATTTCCATTATAACTGTCAACATTAACATGTTATTTGTATATCAGTAAATCTCTGGATATCACTGAATCTCCCTCCTAGAAAAATCTGTTTTTCTGGGGCAGCGTTTCCCAATCCGGTCCTCGGGACACAGACGGTCCACGTTATTGCTCCCTCCCAGGTCTTTACCAGACAGCAACACTTTTGCTCAGGGAGGGAACGATAACGTGGACTGTCTGTGGGTCCCAAAGACCGGATTTGGAAACACTATGAAACAGACCAGCCTAACTTGGTGCGGTTGGCCACCAGGCTGCTGTAGGTTGTTAACGCAGAGGATTTCCGGACTGTTCCCCAAAGTCATGTGCCACTTAAAGTCATGGAAAACTGCATTAACTGCCAAGAACATGTTACCTAAAAAAGGTCCTTGCAATTGCATTATAGTGACGTACAGTGGGTGGACAAAACAACAGAAACATCTAACAATATATCTATCAAGGACCTGACGAGGAGCAGGACCAAGCCTTTGGCTTTCAGAACAGCTTCAACCCCTCTTGGAATGTCATGCAAATCCTGAACTGTGTGTGAAGGGACCACTTTTCAAGCAGAAAAGCCTCTAGTTCTTTGAGGGACGAAGGAGGTGTGAATCTCATTTGCACTCCGAGCTCCAGCAGATACCATTTAGTGATGTTTAGATCTGGTGGCCGAGGACGTCATGGTGTTTTTTGAACACCAGAAAAAACCACTCCTGAATTTAATAGTTTATATTGAGGCATTATAATTTTGGAATACGGAAACATCTCGAGGGAATACAGATTGCACCGCAAGATGCACCTTGCTCTGTAAAATGGCCTCATATTCACAGCATCATCAGACCATGTGACCCACACCGACATACGCTGTAGGTTGATGGTATGTTCTGGATTTCCGTAACTGCCCCCCCCCCCCCGGATTTAGAGAAAGGAGTGAAATATGACTCATCAGGCCACAGATTTTTTTCAGTTGCTCAGGGATCTTCATACCAGGCTATCCATCGTCAGGGACTGGTCCTTGAAACAAACACTTCCGAATGACGACCCTGCCACAAGATCCAACCTTGTGAAGCTCACAGCATGCACTTCTGAGACCGCGGCAGATGAAAGAATTTTGCAGTTACTGCACTCAATACACCAGCAGTTCAGGCCCTGTCTGTTTGGCCTCTTCGGAACTCTATTTGTCACATATCAAAGTGCTGATTTTCAATGCTCTTTCATTGCCAGCACATACTGCTAACTGGAATCAAATCCAATATGACTCACCATTATAGCCGTGATTTAATTGCCATTTAGTTACTGTAAATTTAATGTCCTTTTCATGTGGTGTTTATTTTGTCCACCCTCTGTAAATCCTGTCTGAGATTTGTGCTGTTGCAATATCCCAGTTCTCCCACTTAGGAAGGTTTTATCACTTGGCAGAAATAACAATCACCTTTAGTGTATTACTATACAGATTTGCATTGTGTTATTTTGCACTTTGCAGACCCCGTTATACAAAGAATTACTGTACACGGTACTGTTTTGCCATGTAACATAATATACAAAAGGGTAATTTGGAGTCTCTGCATTAATCAACATCACTTGATTCACAGCATGAGTATCTTTTTTAGCTTTTAAAACAGGTGTTTAACGAAGCATGCCATGAAAATTACATCCTGCTTTCCCTATAAATATATCCTCTTATGTTCCCAATATGGTCAAAATTTAGAAAGTTCCAGAAACCCTACTTTGAAATTTTCTGCTCTCATATCCAGTTACTCATTCAACAGTCTAAGAATTAAAATAAATGAAATACAATGGGCACGGAATGACAGAAATACATCTGGATATTTCTGTAGTACTGATTTATTCTCCCTAATTTTTATCCCATTTAGTCTAACAGTCTGGAATGTTAAATTTATCACATTTCAGCCCCCCCCCCCATGCATGCTAAGCAAATACAGGAGGGGTGAAAACCACTAGCCACCTCCTCCGACGCAAGTGCTACCAGCCACCTGCTTCTTATCGGTCTGCACACTGCAGGCTTCATCGAGCCACTTAACACACTTGGAGGAAAACGCTATTTTCCCGATTCCACCCACAAAGGACCCCAGGTGACAGCAAAGCAACAACAGGGCGAAGCACCCAGCTGTCTGTGCCACCCCCAAAACGAGAGCAAAGACACGGCGTAACACCAAGCCATTGTCACATAGCCTATTGGCCCTAAGGCTGACGCTCCTCGATCTGCACTGGATGTTATCTGTGTGCACCGAGTATTAAGAACCATTTCCATCACATGTAAATACCAGTCAGCATTTTCAGTCTTATTTATATTGTAAGGACATGTAAGGAATGTTATGTGTGAAAATGAAAATATCACTGCCAAAAAAAAAAAAAAGCGCAACACATAAAATGTACTTGGCAAAATGAAGCTTTTAATCCTGAGTCTGCATTCCCACTGTACCATTGAGGGAAACAACTGCAGCGTTTTATATCGTTTCATTCCGGAATGGGGCTAATACTAGATCAAAGACTTCTGAACATATCGGCCCAATTTTGGCATCACTTCACTGGCTTCCAATTCAGTTCGGAATCTATTTTAGAATTTTATGAATCACTTTTTTAGGCCTTGCATGATGTAGTTCCAGAGCATGGGTGAATCTCAATAGGCGTACTTGACTGTACTTGTGTTCTTGTGTACCCGTTTTACATCATCTTCAATTGCCGAAGACCAGTTCCAGTACTAAGAACAGAAGTACACGAGGACGGTAAAAATCCCCGGATGGTCTTGCTCCGCCTCAGATATCAAGGATACATCGGTTGCATCCTCGCCAAACAAGACCAATCCCATGATTCATTGCGCCTCGCGTTCATTCTTGGAAGGCAAATTAGAAAGACTAGTCTTGCCAAGACCACAAATACGGTCTCTGCCTTCTTAGTATTGAGATTCACTCTATGTATCTGAATTGCTAGTACGCTATCAAACCGCTAGACCTTTAATTAAGATCATCTGACCAAGGTTTACCTGCTGTTCCAAAGTCCAGACTAAAAACCAAAGACGCTAAAGTATTTTCTGTGACATCATTCCTCTGCTGATTCTGCCTGTTATGCTGTGAAATGCCACTTGGCTTGAAAAGTGCTATACAAATAAAGGTATTATTATTGTTATTATTATGGACGTAAATGCAACAATATAAGCGCACAACACATGTGCCGAAATAAAGACATAGCATGGCAACAGACACAGAAAGATACACGCACCTCCTCATTGAAAAGCTTGCTAGTCTCCTTTTTGATGGGGTCCAGGTACTGAACCTGGCCGGCAGAAAACCCCACAATGAGTGACACACTGTCGGCAGTGGCCGAGTACTGATTGAAGTCATGGCAAGTGGGTTGGGTGCCCTTGTAGATGCGTTTGTCAATAGGCTTGCTGAGGTCGACAGCCTGTAGAGAGAAACGATGTACCAGTAAGATCAAATTCATATTAACATCAGACAGTCCTCAAAAGCCCTCAATCAGAACATATTCAGCTCATTTATCAAATTATGAATCTTGTGGTTCAGAGACTTGTGTTAGAGGACACAATATTTTTTACACAGCTTTTATATAGAAAACTGAAACTCTGCTAATACTGCACTGGCCGCGTGTCCACTTCCATCCGCATATTTAACTGCTGTTATTGATCTGAACTGCTGAGCACCAGAATATTTGTGTAATACAAAAAACGAAGATACCCTCTTTAGCAATTTGGTACTTCTAAGAATATTTTAAGTTTTAGGGGTTGAAGACCACCAACAATGTCAACTGTCAAGCCCCCAAGTACAGTTTAGTTTGCAGAAAGCCCAAAATAACATTAATCCAGCATTACAGGAGTACAGAGAGTGCGAAGTACCACGCTGGCTGTGAAACTAGGCGAATAAAGGCAGATTCGACACAACAGGCATTTGAAAAACGCATATAAAATAACCTAACAAGCCATAAGGACTGGAGTGGGATTGAATTCTTTTGTATCTCTTACCTATTGATTTCTTACAGGACGCTTTTAAATGGTCAGGTTTCCTGCCGTCGGGGATTTTACCCAGCTTCTCGCACACCGGGGCTTTTTGTCTCTTAGCAAAATGTCATTTATACTGGTTGACCTTAATCGACTCCGTTAAAGATTATGACTAGCGAACGTATCAGTTTAACAATCTTTTTGCATAGGTCAAGGAGGGGACATCCCTTAGCACCGAAGATCTGCATGCGCGAAGAGCGGCTATGGGTGGCGAACAGCACGACTTTACACTCACAAACATTCCCGTTTAATATTACATACATCTTGGCAATCGGAGTTTTAAATACTACTTTGATCAGTACAGTACACACATAGCAAAAGCGACTGCCCTAAACCCAAATTGCTTTAAGGCACAAGAAGGCACGTCACCGCGAAGGGTCATACCCCGCAGGACACGTTTTATTCTCTGTCAATTTCCCAAAGGCGATCGTTCATGCATGGACATAATTAGCACGCCCCCGACCCAAGGCAATGCTCAGTGTCTTGTGCTGAATCATCTATCCATGCATAAAATATTGTTCAAACACACAATGGCTTCCCTTGTTCCAACAGATTAAAATAATAAGAGTATCAGTATATCTGGTGTATACTTGCAGGATGCATCTAGCCAGTTATCCATAGTGTGCTAACCAGGTATCTAACACATTCCCCTCCTGTCAAGTTTGTCCTGCTGCTTCTCCGATCGTCTTACCTTCTTGATGTTCGTGTAGGTATAAAAATAAAGTTCCCTGCCGATATTGAAGCAAACTCGTTCCGATTCCTCACTGGGATCTTCTGGCTGAAGCTTCACCATGGACACCCGGACCGGGGGCAGGAAACCGGTGGGAGAGGAGTTGGCTGCGGCAGTGGCAGAGGAGGTAGCCCCGGGCCCCTGAACCGGCCCTCCGCCGCCACCACCGGGTACTGAACCCGGTCCGGCCCCGGGACCCACCGCGGCACTCGTGGACAGACCCCGTGGTATACCGCCCCGCTGCTGTGAGTCCGACAGGGTAAGCAGTTTGTAGAAACCCTCCCTTGTCCGGAATTGGGATTTAATCTCATTAATATCCTTTAGGGCGCCTCCATCACCGGCCATCTTTAATACAAACAAGCCGCACAGGAAACCGAGACCCTGACCTGGAAATAATGATCAAAAACTACAACGGCTATGGGAGGGTTTCGGCATGATGCTGGGATTCAGCCGCTCCGAATATTGCCGCTGACGATGGATGCATTACACGCCCCGTCTTTCATCCTGCTTCCCTGTGTGGACCATGTTGGATTTGCGGCAGCGACAGCGGAAGCAAGCAATGTTTCTGCTAAGGGACACCGGCAAGGCACGTCACCGAGGAGCGTGTTCAGCAGCCGGCGTCGCTCCCCTCCATCCTTATAAAACACAGGGCTATTTTTGATCTGGGTGCACACTGGGTGTGAACGGAACGGGGCACTTCCTATGCATCTGCAGGCCGCCCGGCAAAACAACAAAACCATAAACATATATATTCTAATACACGAATTGTGTACTTTTCTTTGCAAAAAATCCGGAAGGGTAAAGTTATTGACCACTAAATCTAATGTGATTTAAGAAAACGATAATCTGCGCGTCGGAATTGAATGACTGATGTCATCTGTGCGCGCGCGGTGTGATTACGATTTAGCTGGGTAATAACTTAATAAATTAGAATATAGTCCGGGTAACGCTAAATTAACATATAATAATGACCCAGCAATAATGATGACATACAATAAAACAATACTTCATTCATCTGCATACCGGTTTTGTTTTTTCCCCCTCATTGTACATAACATTTTACCACAATTTACACCAAAAAATGCAATGTTAAATACATTGGGCCTTAGCAACACAGTTTTATTACATAACTAAATTAAATATACAGAGAAAATTACATACCGCAAAAAGCCACATTTAACATTAAACATTTAACTGAAATATTTAGCTAGACAAGTATATTTGGAAAGAGCTTAAAGCTCTCAAGACTTAACGACTTTTTTTTTTCATGGTGTTATCTACAAGCAGCCAAGTCACAGAGTTTTTTGTACACATTTTGGCAAATATTTCTTTTGAATAAATTCATGTCAGAAACGCACATTAGTTGTAATAATGCGTAATTATATATTTCATATTTGGAAAAATGCTTACTCATCAAACAAAAAAGTTTGTGAGGTTTTTGAGTTACCATGCATTTCTGGTAAAATTGCAGAGCATGGGAAGTGCTTAAGGAAATCTGTGGTTATATTATGATATTATATTATAATAGGTGGAGTAGTATGTACCAGCAGACCACTTTGGTATCTTGTTTGCAGCCCACTGATGTGCTGTGACACATAAGGTTTATTTGTGTACATAATCAGAGTTGGGTGATTCAGGTCCAGAGAGTAAAAGTACAGACCGGGATTTTGTTTCAACCAACCAGTTGAGTCTCTGTGACTGTGACTGTTTATGCTCAACTGGTTGGTTGAAACAAAATCTTGGTCTGGATTTTTACTCTCTGGACCTGAATTACTCCGCTCTGTACATAATGTTATGCTGGTTAAATAGGATTCGGATTCGGACTATGGATGAAGGTGGCGTGGAATCAAGACATACATCACTCAAAATTATTATTACGGAAATGATTGTTATTAGTGGTGAAAATTTGCTGAAATAGCCTTTGAAAACATTTCATTTATGTTATAATTCTTTTCTCTTTTCTCTCTTTTTTGCTCCTTCCATTATTATGACTTGTAGAAAATTCAGCTTTGTGCCTGTGTTTGTGAGAGTGAAATCACAAAGAAAAAAGAGTTGTTTATGCAATGTCCAATTGGTTGTATTTTACACTGAAAATACCAGCCTGTTTGATGAACTCTATGAGTTATTGGTTGGAAAGTCTTTTGACACGTTATGCTACCATTTCAAAAACCAAAAAAAAAATACATCTGAAATGTAGAATAACTTTGGGTAGTAAATGAAGATGACTAAAACAAATCTAGTTTGAGTTTGACTTGGAGAATTGTGACCTCACAAGGGCTGGCAGAGTTTCTGGAATGTTCACAAGTCATAAAAGGGATGCAACAGCTATAGATAAGCATGTCTCCCTGAATATATTTTAGCTCAAGTACTTGGGACAAAAGTCTCGGCAATCTCCAGGACATACAGATTACTGAGCCCCGATTGGTCTTCACATTGCCTTGTTTCCATGACAACTGTCCTGTGGGAAAATAATGCAAAGACACCATTTGTCAATACTCACATACATAGAGCGACACTTGAAAGCCACCCAGCCTCAAAATGTGAGGGATATGACTTTCTGTCTGTGTAATCCAAGTGATCTGTCACTGCTCATCTATCACAAATGTTTTAATTGTAGGGGTGTGTGCAATTGTAGGAGAAGTTATGTGTATGTAAGGGCACCTGTCAGATCCCACGAGACGGTAAACCTTCTTGGGATCTGTGTTCTCCTGCAGGATGTCCGAGAAGCACTCTCCTCTTCGTTGCCACCCATGTCTCCACATCACTAGCAAGGTGTCTTCAAAAAACACTGCAAGAACATGAACGTGTGTCAGTCAAATCTATCAGGCCTTCTCTGCAGCTGTGATGCTTCTCTTGAGCCTTCCCTGTCGATGTTTATCCACCATTTTCCAGGAAGGTCTACTCTCAATTTAATTTCTATACTTTTCATTGGGGAAGAGATCAAAATAAACATCGTATCTCCGTTCTATTCTAATTACTGTTCAACCCATCTTTCCTGAGGTTCGTACCTACGGCCTCCATGGTGAAGGAGAAGTTTGTCTCAGTCTGCAGCTTGCATTGGGTCTTTGGGGTACCCTCTAGGCTCACAATATGTACAGTCTCTGTCCAAAAGAAAACATCTCTTGCGTCATAAATAATATATGTATCTGTTATTCCATGGCTGTACTTCTCCACATTTACCTATATGTCTCGTCTGACTATAAGCTGTATTTGAGGCACATATTACCCCATTGATTAAAATAGTACTGAGAAGGACAGGTCACATGTCAGCAATGTGTAACTGCAGAGTAAATGAGAATAACATGGTGCAACAAATCACCAGGTCCAATGAAGGAGATACAACTGTTAACCTGGGAATTCACAGCTATCTAATGTACGGTAGTATCCTCCACGACTGCAACTGCGAAATCGTATTACCGATTTACTTTTTTTGCAGAGCATAGAAATTCGAAACGGTGCCTTACTCTCCAGCAGCACTAGCAGGGTGCTGCAGTCCAATTGGTTGACCTGTACTATATCAGGAGTGGAATTCCCTGGAGGAGTCAGACACAAGGGAGGGTGGGGAAACAGGCATTATACGTTTTTAAAAAGACAGTACAAATAGATATATTACTTCTCTAGTATTTCAAACGAATAGTTGTAACAATAATCATGTTTGTTTGCTGTTCATGTACGCCCTTCATCCACAACAGTTATACAGAAAGTAGAAAACACAACTTTGTTGTTTGCTATTCAGTATATAATATGCACAAGTTTGACTGGGATGCCATTTTGCGTTCCTACACGATTCCTGTTATCTGATAGTATATGTGTTAAGCTCCAGTAGTGGGACAGTAACCCTAAAAAAGGTACTTATGACTTCGCTAATGTTTAACTGAATATTTCTATCCAAACATTTTTCATTAATGTTTATCCAGTTCAGGGTCCTGGGGATCATAACGTCTATCCTAGCTGGTGCAGGGGACACCCTAAACAGCATGTCAGTCCATCGCAGAGCACATGCTCACACCCAACGGACAATATTGAGCAGTGTTTCTCAACCTAATCCTCAGGGACCCCCAAACAGTGTCCTGGTGTCCTGATAGGAAACTGGGAGAGAGGAAAAAACGTGGACTGTCTAGCAAGGAACTGGGGGGAGGAAAAAAGCTTGTGGTAGTTTTACTTACACAAAAATGTTCTGAGGGCAGGACAAAAAATACTTGAGGAGGTGGAACCAACCAATAAGAGGTCTGGGTCCCACCTCCTCTACAATCTGATCTCTCTGAGCCAATCATTTTTTTCGTTCTGCCCTCAAAACATTTTTGTGTAAGTAAACTCCCATGAGCATGGAAAACAGAATCCCAGAGGACCAGGTTGAGAAACACTTATATAGAGGCACCAATTATTTTTTGGCAATCAAAGTCTCTGGAGAACTAAAGATAATAAACAAACTGGAATGATTAATGTTTTGTTTGGCAAACTGGTATCTCTAAGCCATGTGAGTATTTGTGTGCATGTGCCCTATGCATCCCATTTATGGTTTACCGTATGTCCTGCTTTGCCTGGGATAGGCTCTAGGCCTACTATGACCATTTTCTGCATATGTTATTGGCAGAGGGGTGGATAGCTGGTTTTTGTTTGACTTCCTGGCTTCAACAGCTACCAAGATATGGCGGTTTTGCAGTGAAATACTGCCGCGCGTTTGTGCTCAGCCAGTTTCTACCTGAGCCAGTGTCTGTGAACCAGGAGGTATTGGAGTTGAGGTTGATGTTCTCCAGCTGCACGGGCTGGAACGGGTTCGGCCCCCTGGTCACCCCGATGCAGACCAGCGGGTACTCCTGATCCGGAAGGATCAGCATCTCAAACAACCGCAGAGGGCTGGGCAGCGGGAAGTCAAAATGCTGCAACACACATATAGTGTAAGAATCTAGACTTACAGGATGAAACCTGGCAACTCAGCTGGCTGGCGTGAGATTTTCCATTCGAGGCAGTTCTCCAAACACATTTATATGTATGTAACAGTTTTATCACCTTCTAATTAGTCTGTAGGGTTTTGATGTAGCTAATTTTAAGTTTATAATTTAATTAAATATTTAATTTTACTTTTAATACCTTATTTTTAGGATTTCAGTCATATAAAGTAAGTTTGAAGTATAAAAGTGTAAGCTATGTAAAAGACATTTAACAGCTTTTTGTTGATTACTGGAATCAAATGAGCCTGTGGGTTTGATCCACTTGTTAGAACATTTAGGAGTATGAGGAGACAGCCAATAGGAGAGCTTATAGTTAATAAGGGGGTGGAGCTAAAAGGAGTCACTGACCTTGATGAGCATGAACTTGTGCATGGGCTCATACCATTGCAGCAGCACCACACTGGACTCAAGAGCCCCACACAGGAAGATGCAGCCCTGTTGTGTGTTTTGACCTAAGAGGCAGAAAGTTGGTACATGCAGCAAAGAAATAAGGCTAGGAAAGTTAACAAGTTAATGCATAGTGTTGATTTTAAGGTCATAACGTGTTATAATTTCCTTGCAATGGCACAGGCTCCTAGTTTGACTTTTAGGGACGCAAAATGCTGTCTTTTTTTCCTCTTAGTTTGAGGGCTTCCATTGGATAAAATGGAAAAAACGTATTTCACTGGAGTGTGATTACCCTATACTCACCCACACGGCATGTCTTACAGCCCTTGGTGTCTGGGATTTTACTGCTTATGGCACATTTCCTGGAATTACAAAGAAATATGTTGTTCATGGTTTTAAAGGAAATTAGAACTTCAGATATCATCCTGGTGTTATATATGAAACCGACTATTTTTTTTCCCCAGAAACGCTTGCAGACATTAAATGAACAGGAGCACAAATTAATTTTAAATTAAACGAACAGCATCCAGTTTCATCAAAGAAATCCATTATTTGATTCTGACATTTGTGCATACTTGTAAATGTACTACAGTTGATCAATATCCGAATGCAGATCAGTAATTACGATGCACATTTAGCGCTAGTAGCAAACCAGAAAAAAACATTATGTTAAAAAAAAGTTTAGATAATGGATGTTTATCATTTAATAAAGTTTTAGGGAATTAAAATGTGACTACCCCCACAGTCCAAATTATAATGACATGGAAAAAAATTATGCTAAAAAAATTTGCAATGAAATTCAACAAGGAAGCTTTTTGCAGGCAGAACAGGTAGAGTTACCTGGGCAGAAGTCTGTGCGTTGGCAGAGCCACGATGCGATGCTCTTTACGCGCCTGCTCATACAGCTCCTTCAGGGAGTGAGAGTGTAGCTGGGACGCCTTACCTGATGAAACATATAGACTTATTTGGCATTTTTATCCAGGCTGTCCAAAGCACGCAACAATTAGCATGGTTGTCTTTTCATTCAAGATTAGCATCCATGTTAGGATCTGCTACTGGTTGATACTAATGCTGCAGAGAGCTCACCTGATATTGACATGAGGATGTTGTTAATGGTATAGACCCAAGTGCACTTTCCAGGATAGAGCTGAGGTGATGAAACAGAGAGCACAACCTTCAAATTCCAGCGCTCCAATGCAAAGATCATACTTGTGGTCTTAGCAAGACCGGTCTTGCTCACTTGCCTCCCAAGAACAAACTTGGGGTGCAATGAATCAAGGGATTTGTCTCATTTGATGAGGACAAAACTGATGTATCCTTGATATTTGGGGCGGGGCAAGAACAACATTCATGGGTTTTTACCGTCCTCTGTACTTCTGTTCTTAGTATTGGATCTTGTCTTTGGCAATGGAAGATGACATGAAACAGGTACGCCAGAACATGAGTATGATCAACTACACATATTGAGAAACATCCAGGTTCTAGAGCGCAGTTCCGCCATCTTACCAGCTCCATTGTGGCTTCTTGCCCATTCAAGTTGAGTGTGAAGATACCCTCCTCTGCTCCAAAGATGAGGTGATGATCTGAGAAAAATCAGAAAATAATAGCAAATGCATGACGTGTCAGGAAAATATTTTCTAGAAATAGCAATATTGCTCTGCGGACTGATTGGTTTGCTTACCTTTGGTTGTGGGATGATCCCATACGGTTGAGCAGTTGATCTTTAAAGGACACCCATGAAACACTTTTTTAAAGATTACCTGAAAAAGAAAGAAGACAAAATGGTGAAGTTCAACAAATCTGCTTGTGCAAGAGGAGCTTTTTCTTTTCTACCTCAATTTTGCTGGTTTTTAGTAGGTTCCTCACCCAAAGCCATGTTATAATGACAATACACCAAAAACATTATTTAATATGATTGCAGAATGGGGGGGTGGATTATTTCATATATAACCACTTAATGTTGCTGTGTGACTTATTACAACATCATTTATAAAGAAATGCTTAGTTATAAACACAGTTTTGCCCCTGTTTGTACAGTGTTTTGTACAGTATATCCACAGTATAGTCACTGAATGTATTTTAGATTCCTACATCTATTTTTGGGAATCAGAGACTGACTTACCGGAGGTTTCTTCAGTGCTGTACTTGGTCCATCGCCTGGGACCTGGGAAAGCAAAAATGTTTGTTACAAATCAATTGAGAAATTTAAAAAAATGGTAACACTTTACTTGAAGGGCCACAAATACTTATTAGTTACTCAGTTACTACTGAAGTACAAATCATGAACAAATATAGTAGCTACTTGAGAGAAAAGATGCATCACGGTTTATTAATGATGAACAAACAAGATCAGTATTTCGCTTGCGTTATTCATTACTTGCTCCTTCAGTAGTTAACAAAGACTTACAGAATTAACAGATATGGTAACAAATATCATAACTGCTAGGGATAAATGATGTGCAACAATGCATTAATGAGGAACAGATGTGAGATCAGTAATTCACATGTGTTATTGATTATTAGTTCCTTCAGTAGTTCACAAAGGGTGGCAAAAGAAACATACAGAAACAAATATAGTAATTGTTAGATAACAGATGGATCACGATTCACTAATGATGAATGAACATGAGATCAGTATGTAACTAAGACTTAGTTTGTAGTTAATTACTACATAAGTATTAGCTTAGTACATTGTTTGTGCCCCCTCAAGTATAGCGTTACCGGAATTTCTTCATGTATCTCAAATTATCCTTGTTGTGTTCTTCACATTTAATACCTGCTGACATTGCCGTGGTCTCCTGTCCTTCTTGGGGGGAAGGACAGGTGGCTGTAGGTCTGGGGGGCTGTCAATCAGGTGACCAGCAAATGAGGTGGGGTCTGAATAATCAGTAAAACAAAATATTAGTTTTGTTATATATTATTATATTATGAAGCTGGTATAGACAGCAGTGTTGCTGCACAGGACACAACAAGTGACCCCTCTCCAATTCTTAGTGACTACAGAAACGCCTTTGTTCAAGATATCATACAAGCAAAAGGTGCATTGTACGTGAGTGTATTGTAAAGAAATGTAAAATCTGCATCCTGTTATATACGCAGTTTAAATATTGATAATACACAGCAATAATTAGATTAGATTCATAGATTAGATTAATACCTTACATACTCACATGTCCATATTAAGCTGCTATTTTTGACTTGATTTTAAAAGATTTATATTTATTGTATGCTGTTACTGTGGTTGTTTAAGTTTGCACTGATCAGAAGTAGCACTATTTAATATTCATTATATGTTGTGCACTATCAATAAAGTCCATTCTATTCTATTCTATTCTATTCTCTCTCTGAATTGCTTGTCCCCAATCAACCTCTTACATCTTCCTCTCTTGGCTCCCTCTTCACCCCCCCACCCCCGCCATCCAAACTCCACAGCTTTGGTGACCGTGCCTTTCCCCGTTGAGCTGCCCAATCTTGGAACTCCCTCTGCACTGCCATTCGTCAGTTGAGCACAATCTCCGATTTCAAAAACTTAAAACTTTTTTTGTTTGCCCAAACCAATAACCTTCCCTACCCATAAAATGCTTTTGTCATTTTGTTTTATCTGTTTCCTTGCCATGTTCTGCATCCGCATTTCCCATAATAGCCAGACCCATGGCACCTGCACTTTCTAGGTCTGTCACTGCACTTCATCAGCGTCTAACCACATATCATCCAGTTTTGCACTGTTTATTGCTTTGTGTGCCATTTAGAATAGAATAGCCACTTTTATTGTCCATTTGTATTGTCCTCTGCTGTCTCGTATTATTTTACACTGCCTTGTATTGCTGTACACTGTCCTGTACTGTTTTACACTGTGTCGTGTTGTTTCACACTATCCTGTATTGCTTTACAGTCTCGTATTGTTTCACACGTCTCGTATTGTTTTGCAGTGTCCTGTATTGTTTTATACTGTCTCATATTGCTTTACACTGTCTATATTGTTATTCACTGTCTTGTATTGTTTTACACTGTCTCGTATTGTTTTACATTGTTTTGTATTGTTTTACACTGTCCTGTATTGTTTTGCAGTGTCCTTAGTCTCTCTTTAACTGAGTAAGCATTCCAATGCACCAATTGCACGTGGTCAATAAAGACTCTGGAATCAATACACATTAATAGTGCACTCAGTGACAAAAAAAAGTTAAGCACTCAGACAGAATTGTGGAAATGAAATGAATCTGCACGTGGTGAAAGGTCATGTGACTGTATCGCAATGATTATGATATCAGATCAAACAGACAGCAGAGTTGGCAGTATGGATACATTGCTGGTCCCGTGTCAGTAGGGTGTGGCCCCCCCCCAGGCCTGGATACATGCGGCGATACGGTGCGGAAGGGAGTCGTACAGCTGCTGTATCCTCTCCTGCGGCAAGTCGGCCCACAGCTGTTGTAACTGGCCCTCGAGATCCTGCAGATTGGCACTGGGTCTGAGTTGACGTCAGAGCTGATCCCACTCATGTTCGATGGCGAAAGATCAGGGGACCTGGCTGGCCACGGGTGGACCTCAACATGATGCAGGCAGTCCATAGACACATGTGCCATGTGGACGGGCGTTGTCTTGTTGAAAGAGTGTACTAGGGTGGTGTTGCTGTCTCAGGAGGGCTAAGACATGCGGACATAGGGTGTAACTGACGTAGCACTGTGGCGTCAGGGTCCCCCAAATCACTACCAGAGATGACCTGAAGTCATTCCCTATGGCTCCCCACACCATGATGCCAGGAGTAATGCCGGTGTGTCTCTCCACAACATTGGCAGGATTGGTCCTGTCCCCTTGGCGCCGCCGTGCATGCACACGACGGTCATCTATGGTAATGCAGAGCCGAGATTCATCGCTGAGCATGGTATGCCTCCCAGTTACGGCACCACTCCAAACGCAGCCGTCTCTGTGCTTGTGTAAGCGGCTGCCAACACATGGGACGGTGAACCCATATTCCGGTTGATGCCAGTTGTTTAGACGCGGTGCAGGATGACATGGGGTGCTGTAGAGAGTCCAATACCGGTGTCCAGATGGCAGGCGTAGATGTCATGGGGTTCTGTAACCTGCACAATACAATGATCCTTCCTGGGTGTGGTCTGTCTTGGGTGACTGGGACCTTCATGCCATGTGTGGGTGCCCTCGCGTGCCCATGGGTTCCAACATTGGGTGACTGTGACATCTGCATGCCCTGCATGCCCCGCATGCTGGGAAATTGCACGACACGACCACCTGGGCTCATGCAAACCCACAATGTGACTGATGAAACTCCGTCAAGTGCTGGTAATGCTGTCTAATGCGTCTACGAGGTATCCTCTGTGTCTGGTGACTTATTACATCCAAAATGGACCATCACTTCTGGGTGCTTAGCTGTTTTTGTCACTGAGTATATATGCCAAATCTATCTTCATAGTCAATAAAAGATTTTTAAAGGACATCAATTAGATTATATCAACAAACACAAGTCACTTTCTTCTCTACTGACTGAGCTGCTTGTGTCCTCACAGGACATAACGTGAACTCAAAATACAAAGGAATAAAACACGATTTTTGGCAAAACATCTCATTCTTATAAACTGGCCAATGTGGCAATACAAAATGTAAATGAATGAGCCCCCAGCAGCATGCGCATCTGTGTGGTACTGTGTGGACCACACCAGGGTATCAGGAATGCAGGGACAGGAATGCAGGAATACTGACCGGAGTTGACGTTGCGGACAGACCGCGGACGAGGGACGGGACGGGTGGGGGTGCTGCTTGAGCAGCGCACTAAGGGGGAGGGGGCGTAAAGGGAGCATGGGGCCCCCCGCCCGCGACTGTCATCTGCGCTGAAGCTCTCTTCCGAGCTCGTCCGCAGCTTCGGCTGACCAGGACACATGGCGTACGCGTGTCACTACTGCGTCTCAGCAGTTGTTTCATTAAGAACAAAATTCCTTGAGATATCAGAAATCCTGTCCTTATACTTAGTCTGTACTACAGACGCTCCCCGGGTTATGATGGTGTTACGATCCGATCGTAAGTGAAAGTGCATTTTAATACAGCACACCTAACCTAACCAACATCGTAGTCTAGCCTAGCCCACCTTAAACATGCTTAGGAAACTTATATTAGCCTACAGTTGGACAAAATCATTAACACAAAGGCTATTTATAATAAAATGTTGAATATATCATGTAATCAATTGAATATTGTGCTGAAAGTGAAAAACATGGATTTGGAATATTCATCGTAAAGTCGAAATATCGTAAGACGGACCATCGTAACCCAGGGAGCGTCTGTACTTGATTATACTTCATTATTGAGACTTATTATTATTGAGTCTGAATAAAAACACAAATATAATAATATATAAATGCTGAATTGTAATACTCTAAACTGACATGATATAAGTACTATAATTATAATTATATAATTGCGTCTATAAAACATTAGGCTGGTAAATTAGTTCTGACCATAGTAAGCTAGTGCACTATTCCTCACTATTCCTCACTATTCCTCCTGTCAATGCATCCAGGTTTCCCATAAATGCATCGATTATTCTGTTCATCTTCGAGATGTCGCATCGAGAGTCCCTTACTTTGGGAGGAAGTGGGGGCGGGATCTCGTCCGCCGGCAAGGTTTCGCTGCAGAGGCAGAGAGAGCGAGAGTAAGGAGCCTGAGCAGCCGGAAGTCCTGATGGCATTCAATGGCACTGAGGCACCAGTCAATCTCACATTCATGTTTCATATAGCAAAGGTGATACTTTTACTTGATTTTACACATTCAAAGTGACATTGCTGACTTAACCCGTGATTCTCTGCCAACTTAGTGTAATAGTTCTTATAAAGGAGCTTACCTATTGCTATAGTTACTAGGGCTGAGGAAACAGGAAAAGAGATAGACAATTAATCATACAATAAGGGTAAGAGACAGAGAGTACGTTATATGCAGAATAAAAGACTGAGTAGAACTCGTACATATCCACATCGTCGTAATCATCATCCGATTCCATGCTCTCCTCCCTGTGAAGGTTATAAAACACACAGGAATCAGCAACGGTACTTAATGATTCGAAATGGTGTAAACACTGCAGAAGTACTACATTTTGTGTATCTGCTTATCCATTCTAGATAATATGTTACAGTTGGAGCCAGCTAATGTGTACTGTCAATGAATCCTCGGCAAACTAGACAGGTGGATATATCATTTGTGAATATTAACTGCAGATGTCAAGAAACAGCCCTAATATAGCCAACACAATATAGAGAGCTTGGAGTGTAGCTTCCTGGAATAAGACTGGCACTGCCCAGAAGGTTGTGGGTTCCAAACTCATATGACAGGGTAATCATATTGCCACTGGGCCCTTTTACCCTTGAACTGCTGCAGGAATGCTTTTCGTTGTCCCTTTTATGTCACTTAGCATCTGCTAACTGAACGTAAATCTCTGGAATGAATAGATAAGCTGCGGTACAGGAATTCAAAGGCATCTTAGTACTAAAGTCGACTAATTGTATAAAGCTACCGGCTTTCCATCAGAATATAATGGAAAGTCCTTTATAGACAGTAATTGTGGTAAGATATAATCATATAATGTTTGTTATTAATGTATATTAAAGCTGTTCTGTTATGTTAGGATGTTAATGTAAATTTACATGCTGTTTATGAATGTTCTATGAATGCATTATGAAGGTGTAATTAATGTAAATCATTACCGTTTGTGATTTATAAAAGAAAATGTATTAATGTAAGCATAAGCTTATCCCTCTGAAGCAGGGTACACCCTGGATAGGATGCCAGTACATCAAGGGGCACAAATGCACACACATACAACAAATGGCCATGGAATGACACCACTTGAGCTAAATCACGTGTCTTTGCTCTGTGAGACACCAAGCCACCACATTGCATTAAAGATGTATAGATAGAATGGTGTCTTCAAACTGGCCACAGCGTGTATTTATGTGCGTGCAAATCGACTGGTATCCTGTTGAGGGTGTCTCACCTGCCTTGTGCCCTGTGTTTCCTTGGAATAGGCTTCATGTCGACTGTAACCCTGCAGTGAATATTTGATTAGGAAAGGTTTACAGATACACTGAGAGTCGGGCTTTTCAGAATGAGCTGTTTATGGAATAGCCATTTCTATTTTAAAGTTGTGGCTTTTGCAGACCTGTGTTCTCTCCTGTGCGTCACGTCGTCTCTGTTTGCAGAACTTGTTGATATGCCATCTCGTTTCTGCTGTACCTACAGTGCATGCAGGAAAGAAGTAATGGCTACACAGGACCCAGAAGGTCCATGTGACGTGCAAAAAGTCGCAAACATATACAGGCAGACCACAGCAACCCAGAGACAAACAGGAAGGAACTTCCTCAGAACATACACAAACTCACCGTTCCATCCAAAAACTTTCTGTCCGGGTGCAGTGGTTTTTTGGTGTGTATCTGTTGCCCTGAAAACACAGACAGCAGGAAATGTTGGCTGGTTCACAAACAGAAATATGGTAATTAAAAATGCTTGCAGACAAAATGTCTGACTGCAAGCTACTGCCCTGAAAGCAGTAGAAGCCATACACTTACAGCTGCTGTCGGAATTGGTGCGCTCAGCTTTGCTGTGTCGATTTGTGGAGCGAATTCTTCTCAGGGATCCTGGTATGATGACCTACGTATAGCAGAGGTAAACTGCTAAGTCTTCCTACACTGACAGAAAAAGTACCAATTTGTACCTTTGCGGCTACAATTGCTTGTCACTGGGATGTACCCTCAAGGGTCTGGCGATTGTACCCTGTAGATGTAGGCAAATGTACCTTTTAAGTTACCGAATAGACTCTGAGGAACTTTTCTCTACCATTGGGGTACATTAATGTTGTTTGTACCATTGGGGTACATTAATGTTGTTTGTACCTTGGGGAACAAAACTGTACCAGGGCTGTACTTTTTCTGAAAGTGTACATGAGCAACTTTTAACTAAATTGTTCTGAAAGTAACATTATTCAGTCCATTAATCTCCCTTTAACCACGTATCCAGAAACAAAAGTTCTGGTTAGCATGGTGGCTGTCCGGGAAACATATGAAATGGGGCTATTTAGGAAAATTTTTGGTCAACAATTTACTACAGGAGGAAACTGGAGTGCCCAAAGAAACCCATGCAAATTCCACACACCCGTGGTCACCCACACTACACATCAATGTGTTAAGGGATTGGACTGTGTAGTTCAGTGTTTCCCAATCCGGTCCTCGGAGACCCACAGACCCATTTTTGCTCCCTACAGGTAGGGAGCTCGGAGGGAGCAAAAACATGGACCGAATGTGGGTCCCCGAGAACCGGCTTGGAAACCACTGGTGTAAGTTCAATGTACCTCCATGTCCTCTTCCTCAGCCTGCAGGCAATCCTTGAGCCTTTCTGGATGCCGTAGCTTCTCCAGCAGGTCCACGGTCAGGGACTGGTTTAAACAGGTCTGGGCAAGAAAGCTATTCTGTGAACAGAGGCAGAAAGAGGAGGATTATGGGATAGGTGAAGGAGGGACAAGGAGACCAAGAGCAAGGCGCCTGCTTCATTTTTGATCTCTGAAGATGATAGGAAATAGCAACAGGAAGAATGGACGTAATTAAGGAGGGGGCTCGTTCTTACCGTCAACATCTTAGAGGCACCGGGCCTCTTCTTTGGGTTCCTGATGAGCATCATCTTGATGAAGTTATGAAATGCAGTTGACCTAAGAGAGAAGGTAACGAAGATTTATACCTCTGACAGATGGGTGACAAATGAACTCTCACACACCCTGTAATGGTGAACAAAGATGATTTAAGAGGCCCGGGTTACGATTTCTGGCAGCATAATGATATAGTAAACATGAACAAAAGAGTTAGGTTGTAGTGGAATGACCTGGTTTGTCATTGTGTAGAACTGTTAACATAATTCTGTTTAGTTTGGAACTGCAAAATCTGTATAGAATCCTGTGCTTCAGAATATTAGGCACACAAATTTAGAAGCTGTAATACAGTGTTTCCCAATCCGGTCCTTGGAGACCCACAGACGGTCCACGTTTTTTGGTCCCTCCCAGCTCCCTGCCTGACAATCCACAGTTTTGGGAGCTGGGAGGGAGCAAAAATGTGGACCGTCTGAGGGTCCACAAGGATAGGATCAGGAAACAGTGCTGTAATACATTCTCCTGGGTTCCTTTTTTCATGAGTCTAATGCCATTGTGAGCCAGAGGGCAGAAGATGTGGGGGTGTTGCTTATGAAAATAGCACGGTTGGGGTTAGGGGGTTGAAGGGACGGCATTGAAAATATAGTTGTCAAGCTATAGATAGGAAATGTATATGAACGCCGACAGGGTTCTTATCAAAGCTCTAAAGTAAAAGTAAAGTAAAAATTAAATCCTGTTTTAAAAGCTACATTAAAAATGTGACACTGCAAGGACTGTAAATCGCTTCGGTGAAATGTGAGTGAAATATCCATGTCTCACCACTTTGCTTTGTCCTTTAATTTCGGAGGCTGGTAGCCACTTTTGGACATGAGAAACAGCACCCTGGAGATGGATGAGATTGTCAGTGCAGCAAGCGTGCATTTCTCTGCGATGCTGCGCTATCGCACATGCGGGGGAACAGGGATGCCTGCTGCTGATGAGTGTCAAAATAAGTATGCAGGGAAACAGTCTGTATATAAATAAACACTAGTGTTATTTCTTTGTGCTGGGAGGCAGAGCTATGCTTTAATGTTAGTGTATGTCCACACACAGCACTGTACAATCAAGCAGTCAAAGAAAATGTTATCCACTGGGTTGTAAGTGTGTAAGTGTATTTGCTCAGGAAAAAATTTTTACGTTAGAATACATACATGCAACTGAACAGTAACACAACAAAAATTTCTTCTGTTCTCCAAAAGTTACTGATAACTTGTTGGATGACTAGAAGAACACCACTTTGCTCCCAAATCTCTCCTCAGGGTCACCCCAGCCGTTCCATATATATGTTAAATTTCACCATCAGCTCAATTAGTGAAATAATTTGGTCAGCTACTGATTAACTTGCTATGTAGCCTGCCTTCCTGCGTAAACCAATGGGCTGCGAGCGTGCGTGCGTCGGCCACGGCTGAGCGCTACCTGAGCGGGTGAACGTCAAACATGGGAGGCTGCAGCTCTGCCAGCTCGATGGCAGTGATGCCCACAGACCAAATGTCGCACAACTCGTTGTAGCCACCCTTGATCTCCACGGCTGCAACCTCAGGAGCCATCCTGTGGACGGGACCGAAACAGCACCTGCACCTCTGATCTTCAATCAATTCAGGCATGTAAAGTAATATAAGGGGTTTAAGCCCCCCACCAATCGGGCATGTAGCCCAGAAGTAAAATTGCGAGTTTGAACCCCCTTGAAATTTGCTTTAGCCCCCAGCTAGTGAAATCAGTGGAGGGGGGGAGGGGGGCCCTCGAATGGCGAATTCTTCTGCGGTGGACAACCCCCCCCCCCCCCACCAAGACGGATCTGACTTGACGGACCACCCATGCATTTTTTTCTGACTTTGGCCCTGCCCTCTTGCCTATGCTTGTGCCAGCATTTCTCAGAGCCCACTGATTAGCTGCATTATTGTAGTGAAGTCCTGCTCCATGACCTCACCAGTACGGCGTTCCAATGAAGGACATGCGGCGAGCAAACGTGGCTGTGATCTGCGCTGAAATCCCAAAGTCCGCTGAATGGATGGAGGCGGGAAAAAAACAGCAATTATTCGCAGTGTCACTTGAGTTACAGTGATCCTGACTACCTGATGTAGATAACTGTGTGGTGTAATTGACGTGGTAATTAAACATTGATAGATGTCATGTGCTTATATTTCAAACTTCTTCATCAAAGCCCTGTTCGATAAGTCTTAAGCACTTCAAGTCCGTTGTTGACATTGATGCTACAGTTGGGACTAGCATCATACTGAAAAGATAAGCATGTAACACTGACATGTGCTCTCGAAAAGCCGACAGATCAAAATGCTGATATCTAGTCTTATAATTAGGTGCCCTGAAATAAAATGGACACTGATCTAAGATAGCTGTGGCTGATATGAGGTCAAAAAGAATAAAAAGAAAATAAGCCCATCTGAACTTTATTTAGTATAAAGGTTGTGCATCTCGATGGTTAATAAATAGGAGTGCAAACCGGTAACAGGCAGTTACTTAATGTAGCAGGACCTTCGTAGAGACAGCTTACCAAGCTTCACTTCTCCTTGGTCATTCAGAAGAATATTTGCACCCTGGAAGATAAAAAGTCAAGATGCATGGAGCCAGGTGGTCAGATTCTTATCTGATAAACTACGTTTCCACGGCACTCCTATGTCCAAACCTGGTTTTCAGTGTATATAGGGAGTGCATGCGTCTGAGTTTGCATGTGAATGCAGTACGCGTACAACGACCTGCTTTCCTTCATGCTCTGTTGCATTTTGCAGAGAACGTGCGGTTGTGTGCAATGGGCAATGCTACGGAATGTGAAAAGGCTACAGTTTATTCATCTGGATAAAGAATGGGCGTGCCTTGCAACAAGACACATCCAGTTTGTAGGTCTCCTCTCGCTGCTGCAGCTCTGCTACCTGGTTGCATTTTCTAGTACAATCCTGTGGTGAGGATGTACCAAAGCCTGCAGGTGCATTATGAATGTGTGGGCAGGAAGGCAGAGCATGCGTGCAGTGCAGCAGTAATGCCGCAGTCCTTAAATCTGCGGCCTCGTGCACCTTTACCTTAATGTCTCTGTGAATCTTCTTCTGTCCGTGCAGATATTCAAGACCCTGTCGAAATGATCAGAGGGGACAGATTGTAACAGTCGATCCTGAAAAAATCCAGACCAAGATTTTGTTCTAACCAACCAGTTGAGTACTCTGACACTGTGACTCTTTATGCTCAATCGATTGGTTGAAACTAAATCTTGGCCTGGATTTTTACTTTCTGGACCTGAAATTTACACCTCTGCTTGTCAGGCTGTTCCCTACCGTTAGCATCTCTCTGCACACATAGGCAATTTGCTGCTCTGACAGAGGTCCAGTTACTGCAAAGAAAAGGCAACATTGGATGCTAAAATTATTACATTTTACAGAATCTGTTTATGTTATTTGTTATCTATATATGTATATCTCCTCTCTCTAGTCTAAATCCCGTCTTCCCCTGCTGGTGTGTTATGTTCCCAGACTGCTCTTAGTGTTGCACCTAGTCGTTTTTTATTTGAATAATTGTTATATATGGTTCTTGCTATGTTTGAAATAAACATTCACTTGAAGCTCAGCCTAGCTGTCTAGCCGACTCCTTGGCTGTTATATATTTGTAATATGCAGTTTACCCCACTTGTTACGTTGCTTTGGACAAATGTTTCTGCCAAATAAATACATCTGTATTCATGTGCATCTGCATGCAAATTACAAAGATATTTGTGACTGCAGCTGAACAATTTACATGTGAGGAAACTAACCATCATAACCATTTTACCCATTATAACCAGCCTGAACCCAAAGCAGGAGACATGCAGTCACCGCTGGGAAGTGGGCGGTATGTGACAATCTAACACAGAGAGCCTGTTGATCTGATGTATTTTGGATTTTTGTCATTCCTCTTTCTAACACTCTATCTCCGCTTCTCGTACTCCGAAGCCCCGTGACTCACCATGGTAGATGTCTTGGAGAGAGCCTCCACCACAATATTCCATACAAATCCATAGCTTGTTGGCCCTGGATCCAGACACAGTACAATAAGATATTAGTGTCTCTAAACTGATAAGTAACCAAGGTAGCTATAGCAAAGAACATGTTATGATTTTTTAATGGTGATTTCAACTCAAGTAATGCATAAAATTAAAGGCAGCATAGTCAGTCAGTGGTACCAGTCAGTGGGTCCGGCACATCCAGAGTTTGGGTTTTGAATCAACACACCATCTGGTGTGTAGAGTTTGCATGTTCTCCCTGTGCCCCTCCGCCCTCCCCCCCACAGGCCAAAGACATGTAATTAGACTAGAAAGCCATCTCAAAATTGCCCTGAAGGGTTTGACGAGTGCGTGTGTGTGCTCTGCAATGGACGGCCATCTCCTGTCCAGGGTGTACCCCAGCCTTGTGCCCTGTGCATTCTGGGATAGGCATCACATCAGCTGTGACCGTAAACAGGACGGGCAGTTATAAGATGGATGGATCCGTTGTTAAACATAAATCCACCTGTAACATCATCTAAATCAGAAACAGAATTCTCTATATGCATGAAATTGTGCATAGCCTGCAAAACATAAAAAAATGCATACTTTTAGCTGAGCTCTATGAAACCAGCCTACAATGAGGTTTAGTAGCTGCAAGGAAATGGGGTCACTCAGGCATACATCACCCTCTTTTTGACTGGAAATCATAGTGCTTCATCATCAGTAATGTAAGACTAATACTTTTTATATTCAAACTTGTAGAGAACAGTACTAAACATCAAATCTAATCAATTATCACATGAATGCAGTTAATTTAGCCATTTTTCCAGTGGCATATGGAGCCCAAAGACTTATTCTGGACCACCAGGAATTTAGGGTTAAGACCTGGAGCTTCATGCCTCCAGGATTGTGGCAGTGATTCTTAAACTGACTGTGTGCGTTCATGTGTGATTCTGCCAGGGTCCTCGCACATGCGTGTAGGTGAACTGGTATCCCTGAAATGTTTTAAATGTGTCTCTGTATGTATGTGCTTTTTAAATTACTACATTGTGAGGGATTTCCCCACAGTGTGATAAAAATCTGTAACCTTTTACCTTGTGAGGACATTTTTTCGGTCCCCACAAGGATAACCTCAATTTTATAAAAATCTGTGAATTCAATATCAATCTAAAAATGCCAAAAGTCTTGTATTTTGTTTGGCTACTTATGGTTAGGGCTGGGTAGGGGTTAAGGTCGTCGTGTTGTGATAAGAGTTTTCCCCATAGAAATGAATGGAGAGCCTCCACAAAGATTTAATTACAAACGTGTGTGTGTGTGTGTGTGTGACTTGCATCCCATCCAGGATGTACCCCTGCCTCATGCCCTTTGGTGGTCTGGATGGAAGATATTGTTATTCTTGGGACAAAAACATAACTACTCTATTATAACATCAGAGCAGATTTGCCTCTGCAGAAGCACTCATAGTCATTTATCCAACCTTAGTCTATCTGCTTGCTTTGCAAATATGTTCACTTATAATTTATTCAAATTTATTTAAATAATTTATTTTTATTTAAATTTTTTGCTATATTATTGAATTTTTATAATAGCTATATAATCCAGTGTTTTCCCAGTAAATGACTTTTATAATGACCCGGTGGGTAAACATACAAAGATTAAATGAAAGTTATTCAATGATTCATACATGTCTTATTGTTTACCATTTGCAAGACATTTGGTTACATCTTTGGTGCAACAGCAAACAACAGGACATATAACATGATTGCTACAGTTTCTGGTGCTGTTGTAACAAAGAGTGTGTTTTTGAAGCCTGTGCGCCTGTAATCAGAAGGTCGCTGGTTCAAAACCCAGCCTCAGCACGTCTGCGGGTCCTTGACCAAGGCCCTTAACCCCCAGCTCCCTGGGCGCCCCAACGGGTGGCTGCCCTTTGCGGACAACTTACTCTGCAAAGAGCAAGTTGAGGGAGGTGTAAAAGAGAATTTCCCCACAGGGACAATAAAGGAATTAATTCTAATTATTATGAATGCAGGCACTTCAATGAACAGCACACATTCTCATTGATACCAGCACAATTTTTTACTCTGGTCATGTACACTACATCTCATCAGCGGAGCCTTACCGGATATAGCTCCCATAGTAAGCCACGATGTTGCGGTGCATGCAACTCTTCACCATCACAATTTCCTGCTGGATCACCGAAAAGTCATCCTCTGCAGGGATCGTGCAAGAACATGGTATTAGAATAAAAGAATTAAATCAAATCCTCAACCTAACTAGCCTAATTAATAATGAATGGATAAGCTGTAATAAAGCATGTCAAGTTATTCATTAGCTACATCACTCATGTGGAAGATGTTTACCCATTTATTTGTCCATTTATTTCTCAAATTCCCGTCAGCATGACACTCCTTGTCCTACTTATATCACGTCTATATCATTGCGTCAAAAAAGCCTATTGCGCATTTACCAAATGAGGCAGTACAGATTACATATTACAGTCAGAACAGAGATATGGCTTGGATCATTTTGAAGAACTACTTTAGCACATGCTCTCTTGTTTTTAACTTTGTTTTGTGTATTTGTCCTCTTCTGCACTTTGTTTTGTAATTCCAAGTACTCACGAAACCTGGTTTCATGTCATTCTAACCCTTGCTCTGCACCCCCCCCCCCAACCCCAACCCCAACCCCAACCCCCCATGCACATCAT
>JAODKC010000039.1:7992962-8008526 GCA_026777985.1 Mormyrops attenuatus
TTTAGATATTGTCATTTTCAAATCTATATAAATGCAAATGCGATTAAAGAAGAATAGCAACAGGATAAAATTACATTCCCTAAAATCCTAAATCCTAAAATCCTAAAATTACATTACAATTATATTACAAAATTACAGTGAGCTGTGGTATTTTTATAACAGGTCTGTGGACGACTCATGTGGTCCTTGGGGGCATCCTGGTGCCCGCAGGCACCATGTTGGTGACCCCTGGAATAGACAGTGCAACTGCATGCTGCAGCAGAGATCGAACATTTAGAAATTATATTTAGCCTCTGGTTTATTATTCAGCTTTTGGGTTTTTGTTTAAAGTCTTTCAAATATGAAAACTTATTTATGTGAAATGTATCGATACTTTTGAGGAAGAAACACTAAATTTAAATGTAAATATGTATAAATCTCAATTTGTCGGGAGATAATGGTCCATTTTTTGCTAAATTGAAAGCCTTTTAATGACATTTAACAGCTAAATTAGAATTCACAAGTGCAAATTGAAAGCAAGGCTATATCATTGCTGGAATCTCATTCTTGACTGACTCTTGGTGAGAGACCCTGTTTCAGTGTGACGATACTTACAAAGTTTTCAAAACTCCTAGACTGTCCTCCTAGAATGTGCAGAAGGTAGCTTCAGGGAGGGAAAGCTGATGTTTGTTGCCTCGACAGTTGGCCCATATTTTCTGCGCCGCTAAACCCTTAACTGGTAACCACTTTGCAGTAATTTGTCCTGAGTGACTTCAGAGGCTGTAATTTCTTGTGCCAATGAACAGATGTTGAGGAACTGAATTTTAATCTCCTGCTTTATAAGTAGGGTCTTGAACATGAACTAAGACTTTTCAGATGAGGAAATAAGACCAAAAAGATGTGGCATAAAGGTGTAATTTATGACAACCAGGGCCAGTCAACCTAGGCAACTTAGGCGGCCATCTTCTCAAGGGGGCACTTAGCAAACTGCCAGAGCTTCACGCCCCCCTCCAAGACAAACTGAAATTGGTGGGTGGCTTAGAAGCTTGCCTAGGGTATCTCATGGGCTTCAGCTAGCACTGATGGTAGCCATCGATTGTCAAAGTGTCAAATGTGTTCTGGCAAATGATTAGCTGCGACTACTAACTTTAACAAAGTGGACAGATGACAAACAGATTTCTCTAATCCTGTACATGTCCTCCTTTGAAGGAAGTAGTTCTGAATACCGCAGAACCACCACTGCGGAAAATACCACAAATACAGGCAGCTAATGGGCTACAGTTTAAATGGGGGTTTGGCCACAGTTTTTAAAGTGATTAGACAGTTTGGCTGTCTAATGTTATCTGGGGTGTGTTTCCCCGAAGCCTTCTTAATGCTACACCATTCATAAGTTCTGTGTTAAAAGATAAAACTTACAAACAACGCAGCGTTAAGAAGGCTTCGGTAAAGTCACCCCTGGACAGTAAGTGAAAATGTCTGTTCCAAATAAATGGGAATCATATTCCTGAGTGAATCTCCAGAACCAGGTCCAGCCTGCTGCAGGGATGGTATCCCTGCCAGAGGAATGCAAACCACTGCTAAAATCTAAAATAACATTCAATGGTCTCTATGAAATAATTCTTATTCTAATCTGTTTTGCTTTTTGAGTAAGGTCAGCCTCTCCTGACCAGATGCAGAATAAAATTGTATATTTATTATCTAGTTAAATGCATTTGCTTGGTGACACCTTACACAAGAATCTTAGTAACTCAGTTACTACTCAAGTATAAATCATGAGCAAATATGGTAAGCGCATGAAATACATAAACCATTAGGATCGATTAATGATGAATGAACATGGGATCAGTATGTAACTAACACTTAGATTCTGGTTAATTAATACATTAAGTAAGAGTGTAATACTACATTATTTGTGTCCCCACGGGTACAGTGTTACTCATTTGCTTTGGCTTCTCAGTGGCTCGTGGAATTTCCAGGTTCTCAAACAGGGAAACTCATACATATGAATGATAGTTGTGTTCTGGATACCTTTTTGCATGCCATTGAAATGGTAGACGAGAATATCCGCAGGCAGGTGTGCACAGGATATACTGCAGCTTTATATACACGCCCATTTCAGTTTTCGTGAGAGATCTCAATGGAGGCAGCATTCCCAGTTTGTATAGGTAATGCATATGAAAATAAGTTTAGTATTTGTACAGATATGGCTGCGCAAATACGGAGTTTCTTTGCTTTTACATTCACCCAACTCTGACCCCAAGAAGAAGTTGGCTAATCATTTCGAACTGCTAACTCACACCACCACATTGCGGGTTTGATTCCTGGTCTGTGTGTGTGGAGTTTTCTAGTTCCCTCTCACAGTTATGGTGAGAAGAATGGCGTCTGGTGTGACTGGTGTTACTGGTGTGTCCGTAGTATGTTAGCATGTACCCTGCCTGTACCCTGCCTGTGCCTTCTGATATCCATTGGAGCCTTCTAAGATCCATCGGATAAGCAGTTATGGGTAATTAGTGGATGCTCCTCAGGGGGAGAAAAATACCTGGTTACTTCTCACCAAACATAAAATGGAAACAGAAAAATAAACCACACGTTCATAAAAAAAATATATATGGCTAGCTTACACAATGGAGGCGATTTCTACATTTCTGTAGGGTTAACTAGATAATAAATTTAAAAACCACATAAAGGAAAATAACATTTACATAGAGAAGATGAAAAGAATTCATTGAAGACCAACTGAGTTTCATAATATTTTTTAAAGAAATGTGTTACTAATACTATGCATATAAACCAGCATGACTTAAATTGTGGATTGAACTTATGAGACCAGAGAAACATGGTGTTTAACCTACAGCTCACCATTACCAGTATTAATCCTGTGGAATGACAGCCAGACAAGGTAACTGAATGCAAAGCTGTTGCTTCAGTTATTTGAATTGCTTTTCAAGTGTTCAGCCATCTGAACTAAATTATCCATGAACTGGGGCAAAACTCACACTATACAGGTTGGTCTGTGTCGCCATGCTAATCTATGGTCTTCGAGCTTAAGGTGGCACTCAAAAAAACATTAGCTGAGATGAGATTTCTTAAGGTGGCCCCAAAGAATGGCTACTTCCCTGTATCAAAACAAGCAAGTTGAAGTGCTGTGGGGTTTTCTGATGCGTATCCAGCTGGGTAGAGATTTCTAGAACTTCTATTTCTTTTTAATAATATTGTTTAAAAAGCCCCCCCCTCCCACCTTCACGGTGACTCAACAGTGTGTGACATGTCAGGGCGAGATGACCAAGTGCCTTCAGACACTAACAAACCTGACAAAACAAAGTAAAAATAACAGTCACCCCTTCAGGGTTTGTTCTCTGGTTGACATGTCGGTTAAATGCACTGGCGTTTTTCTCCATTGTGTTTCAGACATTGTGTGGGTGTCTCTGTGGTTGCAGTTTTCAAGCAACTGTTTTTGTAAAATGGGCAAGTGATCGAAAAGCTGCATTTTTTCACGTTTATGAAAACTAAATACTGTATGATGTACAGGCTAAGATTTTGTCTCAGGTTTGGTTTCACAACAGTCTGAACCAGCTGCCTGGAAATCGATTAACAGTGGCACTGATGGACTCGTATGACAGAACCGTGTTGGTATTACTAAGGGACATATTAATATATCAAAATAAAAGTGAAGGACATAAGTAGCACAGAGAAACCTCTCTCTGCATATACTGAAGAAAAGACAATTATCATGGGATCTTTCACTTCTCTATTTTCATCATACTTCGCACTACTGAACGGGGCACGGAGTAACTCTTTTTTTTTTTTTTTTTTAACAATAAATCATTTCCCTCCTAGGAGGGGGGAAATTGAAAAGCAGTGCTATATTAAGTCAGGGCTATGATGAAACTGTAATGTTTGGAGTACATTTCATTGCACATATTACAATTACATACTGTGTAACGTCTAAAAACCTACAAAGTGTGATGGGCCTGCATGAAAAAATGATGGTCTTTAAATGCTTCCCTGTCCGCCATGTACAGGAATACTGAAATACTTTATAGCTCTTCCAAGCTTCTACACCTCTCCTTAAAAATACTGTGATATCTCAAGACGGCAGTTGTGGCACCACCAGGGTCGCAACTAACAAGAATACAGACGCTTTTTTTTGTTTTTAAATAAGATGGTTCTTTTTCAAACAAACCACTGCTACAATTTAAAATAACCTTTAGTGGTGCCCAGTACAATTGCTTGTCTTTTGTCTTCCCGGTCTACCCCTCCTTCTCGCCTGTTTGTTCTGCCCGTCCGACCCGCCTTGCCTGCCCGCCCGCTCCCGCCTGCCCTGCCTGCCCGTCTCGCCCTGCGATCCCGACCCGTCTCCATTACCCGTCCTTCCCCCTCGCCGTCTTGTCCTGTGCCTGCCCGTGGGACCGACCCTTCCAGCCTTCGACCCCTCGCTTCTGACCCGACAACGATTTTGGTTTCTGGGTTTGGATTTGGTTGTACCCGATCTCAGCAATAAACCCTCAGTCTCCAGCATTACGGGGTCTGCCTCCTGTTTGCCCGCACAACGCCACAGTGTGCTGCATGTTTACATTTTTTGCATGGCATTTGAAAGGTAGACATGCAGGGCGCTTAACTGCCAGTACAAATGCAATTCCACGTTGTTTTGGACTTGGGTACTAATAATCAGTTTCATTAGAACAGGTTACCGCTGTGATATCATGCGTGGTAGCAGGCCTGATTGTAATTTCATAAAATATAGCCCATTTTAACACAAGAACGTAAGAAGTGTCCTTTATATTAAGGAGTAGGGCTATAATATTACAATGACCAAATCTTAGTTTCACATAGCAGTCTTCTACTCATTTTATCCTTACATTACAACAGCCAGTATCAGAACAGAGTAAGCCTGCCACCAAAGCTTCATGGCTCCATTTGTTGGGGGCTGCGATTATCAACATCCTAACCGCTCTCAACCTCCCTGTGCTTTTGCCATTGCTGGCCAGCTTAAAGGTGTCTGTGTCTCTTAAGAGGAAACATGCTCCACATCCCCCTAATTTGCATCGGCTGTGTGGTGCACATTCTCAAGAACATGGCAGCTGTGGGGACTGCTGCTTCCTAGGCATGTGTAACAAAGCATTCAGTGCTTCGGTCGTGTCTTAGTGACATTTGATACACTTCGTTGTAGCACAATATAAAAATAAAAGGTGATCACTAGCAAAGACGTCTCTTTTTTTTACAACCCTGGATATAGCGTTCAAAATCACTGGACATTAAACTGCAGCTGCATCTGCTTGTAGGAGAATTTAGTGGGAATTTAGAGAAATACATTTTCATATTCTCCTTATTCATTAGATTAGCTTCTCGGTAAAAATAGAAAATGTTTACATCCAGCTCATACTGTATGAGAAGATTGCTATCAAAATTATAACTTCCTGTTCAGGAACTCCCGGTTCACAGGTCTGCATGCACATTCTCTGGCCAGTTTATGCCAAAGATAATATTTGACTAGATGTGAAATGAATGCAATTTTATTCCAACTCAACCTTCTCAGATGCTGCACTACTCCACATATATTCACATATATAGCTGTGTTTTAATCATGTACGTCATGAGAATGGACAGACCCATAATATTCATCAAGCTTCCATAAGCTGGATATATGTTGTAGATCATTTACGGAGCCAGAACAAATACAAAACACATTTACTTTCAATACTGTAAAGGGCTTCAGTGCTTCTTTAAACATCACATCCATAACCCCGGTGCAGAACAAAACAGCCATGAAAAGAGTGACTTCAAACTGCAAAACAATCCTTCTTACATTGGGCCCGACTGTGCGTGATGCAGTGTACAGTGTCTACAATCAGACATGAGTGAAAATGATTTTTCATACTTGGAAGCAATGAAAAAAAGCACCTAAACACATATTTCACGAGATACAGTGATTCATCAGAATAGCCAAAACTAAAATTGTTTTTGTCAAAAAAGTACTCTGACAATATCATATAAAGTTTTAACTATTTACTAAAGTCAAAATATACTGTAAAAATGGTCTTCTTAGGATAATATTCAGTGTAAGTATTTATGAGTTTTTTAGAAAATCATATATGCGCAATAAACTCGAGATATGAATCTTTGCAGTTTTGTGAAGAGTAACTTAATGCCAATATTTCAGATAGTACAATAAGCACAAATTTAATGTTGAAGAAATTTGCGTTGAATAGTCACCCAGAAGCCTTTAGAGATGAAGAGTTCTCACATTTTTATCAGTGACACACAGATGCAGGCATTTCCCTCTGCCTCTGGGGCTTTTACGGTTTCCCCCATCTCTCACATCGCAGCTCAAACCCAAGGCTCAGTGGCGTCGCTTATCTGAACGGTCTGAGGAACACCAGTACTTCGAACCAACGAACAGGATGCCACATGACAAAGAGTCAGATGAGACCACTGGTGGCACAGCTGGCGATTTACCTTATACACTTCCCCATAGGTCCCTCCGCCAACTCGCGAAAGGATTTCAAAGTCATCTTGGGGGTTTCTGGTAGAGATATCCAGCGCGGCACGGTTCTGAGAGTCCATCACTGCTGGGGCATGGCAATGACTCTTGCTCTTCGCTGCACACAGGCTTACATACGCACCTTCCTGTCTCTCTTGCACCCAAGCACCCTCCCTTTCTGCTCGCTTACTCTCCCTCTCATGCCATGAGTGACTCATTTACATTAATGCTGGTTTTATTTCCTGTTGGGTGTTCCTGTGTGAGGGTGAGCGCGTACGCCATCTCTCTCGTTTCTGGTACCTGTGTACGCAGTTGCAATATCCTTGGCCTTAATACGTGTGCATCTTCCTTTGCCTGCAGAAACCATGCAAACAGAATGAAGTTGCACGGCTGTCCTACTTTCTGAGCTGCATCTTTAAAATGTGACTAACATCCTGTATTGCGATTTATGCATGCGATCTCATTGACGTAAAAAATGAATACCTTTGAAAGGCCCCTTCGCAGCTGTTGCCTGAATTACTTTGAAGTGTTCCTGAGTTTGTCGAGTACCCAACTCGATTAAAATTGTGCAAATACGATAAAAAAAAAAAAAGAATGACATGGGGTTGTGTTGGGTATTGAGGTTCTTCTGACGGAACAGAAATAGACACCAAGATTGTCTATGAACTGCTGTTAGCAAGTAATGAGAAAACAGTATTAAAAAAAAACTAAAACAACAAAAAAAGGAAGTTCACAACATAAAGGAAAACCAGCCATGACCACAAGTTTGGTACAGAATTAGGAACCATTATGCTGGGGTAAGATAATCCAATAAAACATTTGGGAGAATTTTTTAAAATATAAAATGAGTGACTTGGCTCAGATTTTAATTATTACATACTTTTCTGATATATAAAGCATGAAATATATATACACAAACGCATCCATTCATCCATCCGTCCATCTTCTGTAACCGCTTATTTTATTCAGGGTCACAGGGGGTCTGGAGTCTATGACTGCAAGGCAGGGAACAACCCAGGATGGGGCGCCGACCCATTGTAGGGCACACTCACACGTGCACCATTCACACCAATGGGCAATTTGGTAACTCCTATTAACTTCAGCATGTTTTTGGACTGTGGGCAGAGGTTGGAGTACCCAGAGGAAACCCCATGATGACACGGGGAAAACAAGCTTAATTCCACACACAAGTTGATCCACTGGGCAAAATCTAATGAACAAAAACACTAACATCAAAATGAAAAGTATCAGATTCATTTGAGCTCTTTTCCCATTAAGATTATAAGCAGATATGTAATGTTCAGGTCCAAAAAGTAAATATCCAGACCAAGATTTTGTTTCAATCAACCAGCTGAGTACTCTCTGACCGTGACTCTTCATACTCAACTGGTTGGTTGAAACAAAATTTTGGTCTGGATCACTGATGCAGGAGCTCTGTGGAAACCTACATGGCAAGATTAGAATAGAGATACCTTATTCAGAATAAATAGACACTTTATTCAGAGTCCCTGGAACAATTGGGATTAAGGGCTTTGCTCAGGTGACCAGTGGTAGCATAAGTCTGGTTTGCGGCCATATGATTTTAGCCATTTCCAGTCATGGACATATTTAAACGCAAATCATGGAATTCTGCTGTAGTCCAGTTGCACCATTATACACATGGCTCTGTAAGCATTTCTCAGATTTTAGAGGCTTTCTCTCAATATGAATTTTAGTGTTTTTTGGGGGGAAATTAATTGATGAGGTTGTTTGAGTAAGCAATTAACTACCTCTACCCTACTTTAGCTCAATTCATGATGGGGAAATACTTACATTAAACACAAGGGGGTGCCACTTTACAGGATGGGAAATGCAACTGTAACCGCAATGGCAGGTTTGTGCTTCTGCTGCTATACACGTCCTGGTGACCCACTAAGGTCCAGATTCTGGGAGGCCTTACAAAATTCTCCCTGTTGTGTCTGGTTGGGGGTGCTGTGTCCTTCGAGTGGTCAGGGAAGGTATAATAGATTTTGGTGAGTAGCTTGCAGTCCCTGCTGGAACCTCTAATGATGTGGCTGGTATCACACCATCTGTAGGTCCTTTGAACCAGTACAGAACTAAAAGAAGGGTCCCCAAGAACCATAACAGTCCTGTGCCTTGGTCAAGAACATGTGTGGCACAAAACATCCGGCACCTGCTACGGCACCTCACAGGTTCTTATCCATTGCCGGGTAACTTGGGACACAATCAGCCTCTTCCTCTGGGGGCTATACAACCACACCCTCAACCTTGTCTCCGGTCATCATAGATCCTCTTCTGTCCAACACCCAACACCGAAGCACAAACTCTCATCTTTCTTCCTCACCCAGACAGCTGGTGCTGGCCATGGGTTGGTTCAGTGATTCTTCTCTTCACCATCTTCTCTTTTGGCAAGGGGCAACCATTCAGGGTGAAGGGAATTTATTGTGGGTTGCCCCTGCTAACAAGCCCATCGGACCACCAGGGAAATGCCCGTAATGCCAGATGCCCAGTCCAAGAGTACAGTCCTCATTTCACACAGCAAAGATGTCGATATGGGCGAGCAGCAGTGTCTTCAGTTTAGTTTCCTCCTCCATCTTCAATCCCTCAGACCTCTGCTTCCATAGGGCTGTCACTACATTTCGGTGATGTGTTGCCGGTTTTGTCCCTTTTTGTGTTGCTGCCTGGATAGTATTTTGTCCCTGACTGGTCTTCTATACCTACGGCTGGCCATTGTTTTCCCTGGGTCAAGGTTGAACTATTGCTCCTACCAAGCCTTGAATAAATTACAATGGAGATCATCCATCCCACTCCTGACACCAAATGGGTAGGTTGGCTACTGAACTCTACTTCTAACCTACTCTACCGGAACTATTGACATTAAACACAATGGGGGGAGGGGGGAGCTTTGCATGATGGGAAATGCAAATATCACCACAGTGCCAGGTTAGCGCCTAAACTTGCTTGTCTGTTTATATTACATTAACCACATATCCGGTAGAAGGCTATAATGAACTTGGTGCCTATCACAGGGAGCACACAGTGCAAGGCTGGGAACCCAAATGGGATGCCAGTCCATCACAGGATACACACTCTCGTTATGGGTAAAACAGACTCACATGTTCAACTAACCACACGTTTTTGGATGGGGAGAATGTGCAAACGCCACACACACAGATCTGGGGGCGGGATGTAACTTGCAACCAGTGCTAACCAGTGTGCTGCCCTCATTTCTCACTATTCTCCTGCCCTAATTTCAGGGACTTAGCACTTGTCTAAAAATATGTTACAATGATCGAGCTACATCCCCATACACTGACCATCTCATCTCACCATCTGATCTCATTTTCTTGTTCCTGCTGTTTCTCCTGGTGAGAGTTGCAGTTGGCAGCATGCTGTACAGATCAGGCTAGGCCCCTTTTTGAAGGACTAGTAGGAGATATAATCCCACCTAGTGTTTGTCCTGTGTCTTCCTCAGGGTCTCAGGCCAACGGGATTTGCCCTGAAGCGCTCCCTTAGGAGCCATCCAGGTAGTATCTGACTCCCCTTGATCCGATTGAGCAGCACCTTTCTTTAGGGTTGGAGAGCGAGTTCAGCACCCCTGTGGAGGACCATCATTTTGGCTGCTTATACTACTTATACTTGTTCTTCCATTCATCACCTATGACCTTAACCATGAAGACATGGATGTAGATTGAAAGGTGAGTCTTGTTTGACAACGTAGCCCCAGCTTCACCACCACAGACTTCCTCAGTGACCACAAAGCTACAGTCACTGGACCGATCAGCCTGTGTACAGCAGTTGAAGCACACCTTCATGCACATAAAATTTTTATTTGTGTTTTTTTTTTGCTTAATTAAAATTGCCTTTGTAAAAATGATTTTTTTTTCATGCTAACCTTTTAAGCGCTATTTTAAATGCATTTTTAAATCGATTATTACATGTAGGAACTTAAGTAACTGTGAATTTTATATGCTATATCGGATTTATTTGAGGATTACACTCTTTTGAAGCGCCGTCAGAACACCTTGCAGTGTGAGCAAACCCTCATATTGAGACTTTTCGATTCTTCATTGTGATTATTCAGAATAACTTTATATAAATAATATTGTTTTCACTCTATACTACTTAAAAAGACCGGAAGATTCTCAGCAAAACCCGGAACCCATTCTGAAGGTCCCACCACGTGATACCAACTTCCGGTCCTTCTGTTAATTCCTTCCTACCCATCTTATTCTGTTTGCTGGTCCACGTGTGGATTGCAGCCGAACCGAACATCTTCAGTACCAGTACCCAGCTGATAAAACACCAGTTACAGGTCCGGGACGAGATGGCGTCATCTTTTGAACAAATGAGAGCTAATGTTGGGAAACTCTTACGGGGAATTGATAGGTGCGTAAGGATGTGGATGCTAAGCGCCGTTGTCATTCAGTAAACAGCATTATTAGCATTCAGTTTACTTTCTGCTCTACTTTCACTTTACGGAACGCATGCTTTGTTTGAAATCAGACTTCTAATGAACGAGCAAGCTTTTAAAACCTTATCTGGTATTCTGTTATTTAAAAACGTTTTAGTATTTGAAAGGAGTTCAGCTGTCGTGTTGGTGTCTATGTGGCCTCTGTCCACAGGAGACCAGTGTATGTCCCTCTACGTTTAATCAGCTCCTCTAATCATATGTTTTTTTTTAAATTAAGGTATAACCCAGAAAATCTGGCCACGCTTGAGCGCTACGTGGAAACGCAGGCAAAGGAAAACGCTTACGATTTAGAAGCCAACCTGGCCGTTCTTAAGCTGTGAGTACTGCTGAGTGTTAAGGCGATATTCCTGGCGGTTGTATAATTTTATGTAATGTTTATTACTGTGTTTCCTGAATTTTACTGGCAGTGCCGTGCACTTGTTGTAAAAGGAAATAATCGGTGTGCATATGTATGGTGACTTTATGCACCCGCGTAGTACATTGTATATAAAGTATTTGTGTTGTATAGGTACCAGTTCAACCCTGCCTACTTCCAGACCACTGTGACATCTCAGATTCTGCTCAAAGCCCTGACCAACCTGCCTCACACAGACTTTACATTGTGCAAGTGCATGATAGACCAGACACACGTATCCTTTTGTTCCATTTGTCACGTCTGTGAAAGTCCTGAAACCAGTGCTGAGCAGGACCAAACATGTACTGTTATTTTTACAAAGTGTTATATAGAAAAGTATTTAAGTTTTACAGCATTATGACCAGACTAGTAAGTAAATTCACAGAATATGTTTATTGTTAGTGATAATTATGTTTTTAGTTTTGTTTTTGCTCCTGGTGCCTGGAATTTACTGTAAGGCAGGGGTGGCCAATCTTATCCACAAAGGGCCGGTGTATGTGCTGGTTTTTGGGGTCACCTTTAGGTCAGCTGTTCAAACCCAGGTGTGAGGATTCTTCAGCCAATCAGTACCCTAATTAGTAATCTAACTAGGGAGTTGCAGCGGAAACCTGCATACACAACGACCCTTTCTGGATAACATTGGCCACCCCTGCTGTAAGGGATATTACTGATTTTGGCATGATGTTATTAATGTTACAGCAGTACAAACAGGCATGCAGATGGAGTTTTTAGTGGGCTGAGGGCTGCATATCCATTGAGAGTATTTTTGAGCAATTTTGAAGAGCAGTTCTCATCGCAGTGGCAGCCTCTTTTCTTGACTACAGTGTCGCAGCAAGAGGAACGGCCGATAAGACAGATCCTTTATCTTGGCAACCTCCTGGAGACGTGCCACTTCCAGGCATTCTGGGTAAGCATCAACTGTTTTTGTCACTTTTTGTAACTGAAAAAACAGAGGTGGGCTCCAGGTAGTAAAAGTCCAGACTAGGATTTTGTTTCAGCCAACCAGTTGAGTCTCTGTGACTGTGACTCTTTATATTCAACTGGCTGGTTGAAACAAAATCTTGGTCTGGACTTCTACTCAATGGACTCAAACTACCCACCTTTGCTAAAAAGAAATGCAGAAAGCAAGTTTTATATGGTAGTGTGTTAAAGATACTTGACTTGAACATTCCCACTTTGAGTCTCAGGATCCCTATGAGAACTTAAACCGAATTTCGTAAAGAAATGCTGTATCAGTATAGATTTTTTTCTTGGCTTTGGGTAAAGGTATCAGCTAGGCACCTGAATGGAAGCCGGTGCAGGGGCCTGTGACTTTCACCTGTGATCTAAGATCAGCAGACAGTGATGTTGCACTGGAGTATTCCCTAGGTTCTGTAGTCGGTGCTTAGTTGTGCAGCCTTAAATAAGGGAGATGAGTGAAATTCAAGCACTTCAAAAAATAGTTTTTCTTGAATAATGGCGGATTTGTTTCTTCTTTTTTTGGATGCCAATAAGTACTTTTATAAACACGTCGATATCTGTGCTGTTTGTGCTTTTTTTTCTGAACCTGTTCGTTACTGTCGTTAGGTTACATGTGCTTAAATACCAGCTTATCTGTCTTTGTGACATAGTTTAAATTAAATATCATTAATGCAATCTTTGTGTACAGTAAAATATAATATAATATAAAGATGATTTCTTCTGGTCTTCATATTTTATCATACAAAGGCTGTTCATGATTTCACTAAAATTAGTTTTTACTTGTTCATATGGATTTTACTGACCCCCTCCCCCAATGTGTTGCAGTCCAGCCTGGAAGAGAATAGAGAGCTGATTGATGGAATTACTGGCTTCGAGGATTCTGTCAGAAAGTGTGAGTCACTTTTTGCTTAGACATGCATTTTAATTTGCCTGGTGTCAGCACTTAATATTCATCTGCACAAAGCGGAAAAATGTTTAACTGAATGTGCTGTATAAGGAATCTAGCATCTGATTATATTAGTATGCTGAAAAATGAAAATACTGGTATGCATTTTTGGCTAATATCCCAGGCAAACGTGGTTCCTTTAAATTCCCCTGTCACCTTTCGCAAAGTAAATTTAAACTGGTCTGCTGGTGGTCTGAATCTACCAAAGTCTTTATGATGTTTACTGACTCATCCAAAGTCAGGTACCACAAAAATCATAATATAATTGCTGCACTTTTATTGCATACAAACTGCAAGAAGTCAGGATATGATGGCAGAATCATAATTCTGCTATTACCTTAAAAACTATTACCTTAGAAAGGAGTGCAAAGTTTGGCCATACATCAAAATGTTTGTTCAGTCCCTCTACACTAGTCCATGGAGTCTGACAAATTGACCAGAAAAAAAGCTGACAAACTGTTTCAAGCCTCGATATTTGTGTGGGTGGATTGTGTGTGTATTTACTTTTGTAGTCTAAAGGTAGTCACACTGAAGATGGACAGCTGCTATCTCCTGAAGCATTTTTCCGGTATTTCAATATACAGTGGAAACCGCTTATAGTGATCACATCTGTCTGGGTGAGATTGATCACTATACGCTGCTGATCATTATAACCGTTTTTTTTTCATTTTTATGCCTCAGTCAGATTACCACCTAATTGACATTTGACAATTGATATTTATTACATGAATGTAAGGTAATAGAACAGACTATTTACTGAATTTAATTGATGATTTCAAAATACAGAACAGCTGTTTCAAGCGCTTTTCAAAGTACTATACTGTACAAATAAAATTACTGAACTATGTATGATTAAAATATGGTATAATACACTACAGTGCTGTACACCAATATTTAATTCAATTTTATTTATACAGCACGTTTTCACATTGTTGCATTGTCTCCAGGCGCTTATTGTAGTTTCACTGCTGCATCTCAGTGGCTCGTTCTTGGCGGTTTATCATGAGCTTTGATGGCTCTATATTTGTCATTGAGACAAAATGACTTTATTTCCCGTCATGTTTTCTGTGCACGCCGCATTAGCCTCAGGTAGGTAGCCAGAAGCAGACAGATTACCGCAAGGCAAAGAAAAAAAAATGACAGTATGTTGTCATGTTTAAAAAGACCCAAAATGAACACTGTAAGCAGACTACTTGATTTCTATAAGCAAAATATTTAAACGGTATTTGCACAGGAATGATTCTGTCTCCAAGTTTTTTGACCCATATAAGCACAATGATCAATAGAACCTTGATCACTATAAGCAGTTCCCACTATTTTCAAAACGAGATATAGGATGATGACACAATACTGTTTATATCAATATCATTTTATTGTGCATTAAAATTGGAACTCTTAATTTTTAATAGAGGTGTACTTTGCACTTCTCCTAATGGAGATCCTTTCTAATTGTAAACAAAGTTATTTTGAATTGAATATTATTTGACCCTGAGGGGCAATTAAAGGCACACAGGGCAGTAGAACAAGGACACAATGACATAAAGTGCAACAGTATTTAGAAGATAAGCTGAGAAACATATGAGAGCTTCGGTGGTAACGTCGCACAGAATCGCAGAATTCATTGCTTAAAAAAACTATTCAGTTAGCGGCATCTCACGGGAAAGTGGACGGAGGGGAAAGGCGAGGAATCATTCTTACTTGGTTCATTTCATTTTAACACATTGCCAAACAGCTCATATGTTAAAAAAAACAGCATAATTTGTCGGCAGCTGCTAGCATTTGAGCTCAGCTCTGCTGATGGTACAACACTGACACTAATAGCAGTGTATCCTGCATGTGTGATCATGGTAAAATGTGACATGATTTAACATGGACTGAAATCTTACAAAAACGTAACACCAAATTAATGATTGGTGCATATTGTCATAAGATATCAGTGTGAGGTGACATGAACTGTGGCTGCAAGTTAACAGTCAGAAGACTTTTATTATCCTGAAGAAAATTTTTAAATTACAATTCTCCTTTTTCCATCACCCTCTCACCATGCACTTAAGATATTTGGATAAGTATCCACTGATACCATGGTTAGCGAAAATAAATATAAATGTAGGTTGATGTCCTATGTAATGTAGTATATTCTCAGTTACTGCATATTTGCTCACAAACATCAATATAATCAAGTTTAATTGTAGAAGCAGGTCTGTGGTGTATGTGTCTGCAGTGTTTCCCAATCCGGGCTTCAGGGATCCACAGCCGGTCCACCGTTTTTGGGTCGACCACTCAGGGGCAACTCAGGGGGCAGGGGGGGAGCAAAAAACTGGAACCAACGT
>JAODKC010000039.1:8010508-8021542 GCA_026777985.1 Mormyrops attenuatus
TGACAATTTCAGGTCCAGAAAGTAAAAATCCAGACCAGGATTTTGTTTCAACCAACCACTTGAGTACTATTTGACTGAGCTGTGCTCAACTGGTTGGTTGAAACAAAATCCTGGTCTGGATTTTTACTTTCTGGACCTGAAATTGCCCACCTCTGGTTATGTATAAATTGCAAGGAAAAGCTTGCAAGTTTATTGACCTCCAGCGTGAAGGATCAGGAGTATGAATATTACAAATAGGCAGTAGTGTCTGTTTTGTCAAATAACAACATAACATTATGCTATTGAGACTGGGAATGTCACTGAAATCAAGGGAAACCACATAGAACCTCCATGTATACGTGTCTGAGTCCAGCATTATCGTGTAGCTCAGTGGGCTAATCCTCTATGCCTGTGATTAGAAGGTTGCTGGTTCAAGCCCAGCTTTAGCCCAGCTTTGGCCCATCTTGAGGCCCTTAACCCACTCCGGCTCCTAGGGTGTTGCTACAGGTGGTAAGCTGTTGAGTTTGCTCTTGTGCGGAGCAAGATGGGGTAGGTGAGAAGAGAGTTTTCCCCACAGAGTTTCATTTCGTTTCAGAAAAGCTGGATTTCTTATGAAAGAAGTTTTAACAAATCTGATTGTGGGGCTGGTGCATAAAGTTATTCCTAGTCCTAAAATTACTAAGGCTTTGTTTAATCCAGATACAGGTCAAGCAAGTCTAAACACGGTTTTGTGGCACCTACCCAAAACTAAAGACTTTTAGAATCACAACTTAAGCATATATTAAATGTGCCTTAAAGTCCTGAAAGTTTTTAATACCTCCAAAGACCAAAGGAACAAGAAACAGACTGTGGAATTGGTTTCTGTTTTGTTACATGCAGAAGTACTACTTGAAATCTGAGCTGTCTGTACGTGTGGAAGCAAGATGTCTGATATGCTATTCAATATGTCCTGTTTTATGAAAAATAATGTGTAATTCCTGTTTGGATGTTATGTATGTATATGTAACTAAAATTTAATGTAAAATATTTTTGGGGAATACTTTTTTTCTATTTACTCTGCAATTAATCTAGGATCTGAATTTCAGATTACTTCTGGATCTCCAATGTGAAGAGGAAAGGAATGTCCACAGTGTAGTCTGAATGATTATGGTCCCCACATAAATGTTCAGCATTGTGTCTTGTTACATTTATTATGTCAACTGACAGCCAACTAGGTCCCGTGTTTAATGGTTAACTAGCCTGTTATATATCAATAGGAAAAGTTCTTCCTCAAAACAGTTCAAACTTTGTATTTGGGAATTAAGTGTGAAACTGAAACTTGATGTGACCGGAGGTCAACACCATTGTGAATTGGTGAATTCTGACAGTCATCAAAATGCAATTGTTACCATGGGTATGATATTTTAAAAAGTAGAGAGCATTTTTTTCCCCCTCCCACGCACCCTTTTGTTCGTGTACGGACAGGTTGACGATCGCTGGGTATGATTTGTCCAGTCTTTCTTCCTGGATCATTATCTGAAAAACTCACCTACATCAATGCGTTCTTAAAATTCCATCTAAAGCTGAAATGGTTCTTGGTTATTTACATATATTTGGTAATATACTGACAAAATTCAAATGATTGTCCATAATCTTCAAACAAACCTGTGATCTCCATTGGGAGGAATTCAAAAGTAGACTTTGTGAAGCAGTTTCCCATGAGAACTATCCCAAGCTAAAATATAAGGATTTTTTTGGAATTATCCATGATAATAGCACATTATCTGTATCAGGGGCTTCCCAGTTTCCCAGCAGTCATATGTATACATACTTTTAGTGACCACTTCATCACGGGCACCTAGGGGGTACCAGGTACTTCTTCCAGGGTTGAGTGTTTAACCAAATACCATCTAAACTGCTTAACCCTGTCGGTGTGTAGCATGCACTCGCTTGTAGCCACATGTTTCACCGTCTGGAAGAGCAGGATGGCTCAGATGGCCAGCTTGTGTCTTTGTGCACTGGCCTTGGATGTAAGTAATACCCCAAAAGCAGCTATAGCACCAGCTCCAACTTTGTGAAGCTTTATGGTTCTGTGGTAACCAGGGTTGGGCTGGGATTTTAAATCAGCCCTGGACTGTTTGGCGTCCCCCAAAATCAGTTTTGTTGGCTCACATACCCATTGGCCCAGCAGAAAAATGCCAGTCCTGCCCTGGAGGTATTTTTCAAGGTAGCACTTTTACAGTATTTAGCAACTCTCCCATTAAGTATCCAACGTGTCTGTCCTTGGGCACACGGCTATGTCTGAAGCTGAAGCCGACAGAATGTATCGCATTTTTATATTTGCTGAAATGTCTGTTCGGTTAAAGTGATTCACTCCCCTGTCGAATAATGCATATTAAGGAATAGTGTTGATGCAGGCAGGACTAAGATTGCAGTTTCCCACGCGTATTCTGTTCTCATCACTAATAACCCGAAAACCCTTAGAGGGCCGGGTGTCCGTGATGTGCGCACTACATTAATGTGGGCGATACAAGCGTTAAAATACGTTAAAATATTTCAGCTGGAAGGACAGCAGGCGGAAGTGGTTTATTTCCTTTTCATATACTGCAAACAATTTCGCAACTTACAATCCGGGAACAGGTTTAACGTTTAGATCGTTTGATTTCCCTAACATTAGACATTAAATATGCTGTACTTCTAACCAAATGCCTTTTACACAAATATTCGCTTATTGTTTTAATGTTTTCCGGAATTTGTAGGGACGGGTGAGCTACTTAGACTATTCATATTAAAGGATAGTATTTTGATATGGTGGCAACATCTTACCTAAACGTACGTGCGAGCCTGCTGTTATAAAATAAGCGATAATACATACTGACTTTATTATGGTAACATTTCTTAATTCAGGTGCGTTGTGGTGCGGCGTTCTTTCGAATGGGCGTGGCCTCTTGGACAGGTATTAGGTGTCTGTGAATTTAATAAAAGGTAAAGTTTATGAAGTAAAGTTTTAAATCAGTAATGAACGCAAGCGTCGGATTTTGGGCGTGCCTCGGTGCTAAATAACGTCTATGGTGTATTATTTTAAATTAATTCCCTTAATATTATATATCTGATTGAATCTTTCACAAGAACACGTCTTCCGCGTAATATAACACAGTGAACTGCCAACGCGTCCGGGGTAAGAGATCAAACTAGGGCGAATGCAGGTCCACCATGTCCGACAAGACTAAAAACAAAACTGCGGCCAAAAGCAGCTCTCCTGCCGGACCATCGCGCCAGTCCCTGGGAAGCTCTGCAGCTTTGGTTCCGTCTGCCCCGGTATTTTCTAGTAGTAATTACGCTAACGATGGACTTTTCGTCGATACCACATTTCCTTACGGGAACATGCAGCAACAGACAAACATTGTGTGGAAGCGACCTAAGGTAAACCAAGTTGATCCGTTTTCCAATTTAATCTAATACTGCGTGCCAATTATTACTCGAAGTACTATAAATAATTGATATAGGCCTATTGCTAGGTAATCAGTTAATTAAACATGATAAATTGTTTGCGTAGCTTATATACAAACTTACCTAGAAGTACCTCGCAAATGTCGGTGTTAGTGTCCTGTAACATTAAACTCAACAGTGTTGACTGTTAAAAGTCGTTACCATGAAATAAAGTAACAACAGACAGTCACAAAAAGTATGCATTTTGTAGATAAGCCTAGACTGTCTTTGCCATGGACCTTTCCATGACAACTAAACACCTACATATTTGACCAATTTTCATTGCATATTTAAATAGCTGGAACAACATATTAAAATTGCACATAAATATGAATCTGACTGGCGTAATATAATGCGAATCAATGGCCTGCTAAGTAAATCAAGGTCTGCAAGAAAAGATGCAACGAACTTGCGAAAAGTTTGCGAATTTGTTGCATTTAAACTGTGCTGCTTGCAAGCTGATGTCATTGCAGCTTTCTGCAGAGATAACTGTTCCAGTCAGCAGATGGATGTGACTGATGTGTAAGCCAACTCTCTCTGCTTCCAGGATATCTGCCAGTCACCACAGTTCATTGTGGGCGGAGCCACGTGCATGGATGTGTGTCAGGGATGCTTGAGTAAGTGAGTCACAGGTTCTGCAGATCTGTAATTCATCTATACTGGTGTTTTCCTACTACTTGGGGACCCGCAGTCCACATTTTTGCTCCCTCCCAGCTGGGAGGGAGCAAAAATGTGGACTAGCTGGGAGGGAGAAAAAACATGGACCCTGGGGACTGGATTGGGAAACACTGATCTATTCATTTAAACCAGGGGTGGCCAATCTTATCCGCAAAGAGCCAGTGTGTGTGCAGGTTTTTGGGGTAACCTTTAGGTCAGCTTTTCAAACCCAGGTGTGAGGACTCTTCATCCGATCAGTCCTCTAATTAGTTATCTAATTAGGGAGTTGCAGTGAAAACCCACACACACCTTGGACCTTTGTGGATAAGATTCACCACCGCCAGAGGTGGAGATTTCAGGTCCAGATAGTAAAAATCCTGACCACGATTTTGTTCCAATTAACCAGTTGAGCATAAACGGTCACAGTCACAGAGTACTCAGCTGGTTGGTTGAAAAAAATCTTGGTCTGGATTTTTACTCTCTGGACCTGAACTCTCCACCTCTGGCCACCCCTCATTTAAACTTAAGCACAATTTACATTCAAAACCTTTCTTGAAAGTTATGACATCAGCTATACTGTATATCTTTCCTGAAGCTTTGGCAATCAAACATGTCATTGAGCAATGTCTTTCCTAAGACATCTATGAAGATCCCTGTTATTTAGCAATCCTTTGATAACCAGACAGACTCAACTTGTATCAGAGCTATTCAAATCATGGTCCTCAGCATTGGAGCGCTGCTAATTTTCAGCTTCCTGTACCTGTCAGCCAGGTGTGAAGCCTCTGTGGCCAGTCAGAATCAGTTATTCTTAAACTAACTACCTGGGAGAGCTGAAAACAAGGCCTGGATTTGGAATTGAGAGCCAGATTTGAAAAGCCCTGACATATTATTTTAAGGTATTAATGTAAAACAAATAGTTGATTTTAGCAAAAGGCAAACACATTTACAGGACCAAAGTTTATTCAGCAGACACACAAAAGCAACCATCACCAATGGTCAAGGCCAAAATGGCTCCAGTCAGAAATCTTAAATGGAAAAAAGAAGTGAGTGGTGGGTTTGATACATTTAATAATTTACCTGAATCATTTATCAAGGTGGATATTTTTGAATAAAGAACAATCCCCAAAAACCAGACATGTGACTAACAGAGGTGTAGTATATGACGGTAATTTCATTTCAGATGTATTTAAATACTTCCCAATTCCCTCAACTATGGAAAAGTGGTTCCTTATGGACACAGTATCTGCTGCAACACCTGCCTCTTTAGCTGGCTGAGGTCGGGTGAGCGCTTCTGCTGTCTCAGTGAGAGCAGAGAGGCTCAGGAGCTGCTACAGCTGCACCATCATATTGCTTAATCGAGGCCTTAATCATAATATATATTGGGAGGGACGTGCCCCCCCCCCCCCAAAAAATTTTTTTTAGATGTGCTCATAATGTCCCCCCAATGAATATTATAATTATGGCCTTGGTTACCCCCAATGTTGACTCCATGGCTACAGTCTTGTGCTTAATACTTAATCGATGGCTGTCATTTAACATTCACTCCTTATGTATGTACCTCGCAGCTTATTTGAACTGCGTTGTGCATTTCTGCTCTGTTTTGCCCCCAGTATAACCCCCTGTTCCTTATTATCTTTATTACTTTGTTACCTTTCTGTCTATTTGCCTTCCGCTCTCTTCATCATGGCAGGGATGACCACCTTGCATTTCACTGCAGGTTATAGCCTGACTCCATACCTCGCTATGTAGAGTAAATCCCTTGAATCCCCTTTGAATGCTTTGATGATGGCCTAGTGCTGAAATGTTTGTATTGCACCCACGATGGATCTATAATATAATAAAATGAACACAAACCAGTTTGGACCTGATTTTTGTTATGTTCATTAATGATGGCTTACATTAAATGATCGCTGGCCTCCGTGACTCCTTGGTGATGAAAGACTGAAATGTTTAAAAAAGGGGAGTTATTGCCAAGAAACTTACTGGTGTATTAACACTTTAAGCTAGGTTTCTGGAACTTGTGGACTGTTTCTTGCAGGTAAGTAAGGCAAAGGGCTATAAGGGGGGGCTCTTTAGCATTAAAATTGTGTATCTGGTGACTGAGATTCCAAACCATGGTGTGGAGATTACATCGCCGTCTTCTTCTTCAGGTGACTGCTGGTTTCTGTCGGTGGTGACTTCTCTTTCCCTGCACCGCCACCTGCTGGAGCGCGTGGTGCCCTGCGGGCAGAGCTTCCAAGAAGGCTACACCGGCTGCTTCGTCTTCCAGGTCGGTCAGTCCTCCAGTGTGCCCAAAACTGCAATGGATTAAAGTCAGTTCTGAGCTTATTAATAGGAACTTTCCACAGTTCTGCTGCTATTTTTGAAACTAGATTTTAAAAGTGGGTATCTATTCAAGTCAAGTCAAGCCAGCCCATACACAAGTATACAGTGGTACGAGATTTCGTTCACCTGGGACCACGATGTAACATAAGACTCATGGGGGGGGCATATGTACACAATTACAGGGGCAAGATGCAGATTAAGTACACAAGTGTAAACGCGGGGGTTGGACACGGACCACACACAGTGCACATGACACGGTAGGAGGGCAGACACACAGTATATACATGAATCGACTATCTATATATAACATAACAGCAGGAATGTAGCAGCAGAATATAAATATGGTATGTAAAATATGTAACAAACTGTGTGTATCTGTACATTATAATAGTGAATATAACCTTTCTGCACTTAATTACAGCATGTAAACTATGCCACATAAATAGAGAAGTGGTATGTAAGCTACCTGTATGTAATATAGTACGGTAGAGTATTCATTGTGAGGAAAAATATATTTCTAGATAATGAGGAAATGTTTTATTCCCTATAGGCTGGAAAAAACGAACAATAACTAGCTAATGTAAGTTAAGTAGCTGGTAGACAAACCGCATCATTGCATCATTGCTTGGTACTTATTTTGGGAAGCACAGGACAAGAGGCAGGGCTCATCCCACACAAGATACCAGTTCATCACTAGGGACATAAACACACATAGTCACTCGCTGAGGGCAATTTAGAGAAGTCAATCTGCTTTAATAACATATATTTGGACTGTGGGAGGTAACGGTCATACTTTCAAATACCAGGGAACATGGAAAGAAAATGCTAGATCTATATCAAATAGAGACTACGTAACAATCAAAACTAATACCCTTGTATTGTCCACTGATCCATGTCGCCACCTACGGGAGTAATGATCAAGATGATGATCTTTTTCCTCGACTCACTCATTGATCCCACCAGATGCTGCCAGATCAAATCGTCAGCTATCACAGGGAGTTAACTCCCAATTCATTTGTAAGGCTTAAGACTAGAAGTAGCGATTAGGTAAAACGCTTTGGAAGTCATGCTTGGTGAGAATTTCCTGTAAATCACTTGATGAAAATAAGACATTTTATGTTGGTTACTATATTGGTTCCCGTTGGATTAAATCCATCAGTGATGGACAGTATGCTGACAATCCATTAAATTTGTTAACATATTCATTCATCACACCTCTTTCCTGGTGAGGGTTGTAGAGGCAGTGTGCCAAGCAGATCAGATCAGATGTTGTGTACTAACTAAAGGCCATGCACTCTAGCTCGTTTCAGGGGATCCTAGGCCAAGATATTTCCAAGCCATCTGGGAAATACAGTCTCTCCAACATGTTCTGGGTCTGCTCTGGGTTCGTCTGCCCAGTGGATCCCGGCCAGAAAATTTGCCTTGGCAGCCAACCAGATGGCATCCTTATAAAATGCCCAAACCACTTCAGTTGGCTCGCCTTGTTCTGCAGCAGCTCTGTTTCAAAGTCCCTCAGTTATTTCCAAATAACATTTGGAAACATAAAAATGATCTCTGTTCTGGAGAGTAGGCTTGGCAACCCTGCAGAGAAACCCCATTTTTGTTGCATGTACTTGCAACCATGATCTTTTAGTCATTGGTCATGATCATAGGTAAGAATAGGGGCATATACTGATTGGTAAGCTTGGTCTCATAATTTAGTTCCACCATGACTGCCTTAGATGCTGCCCATTGGGATCATTCAACTGTCTCAGGTGACTTCTTAGTAAGCTTTGCACTGAATGTCTCCTCCTTCCGCTGGAGAGTTTTCGTCACCAGTGGTGCCCACCGATGGGTCCAAGGGTTACCACCATGACGGTGCTGCAGTGATTTTGGCCTTGAACATAATCCATTCATTTTTATGGAAGTGTCAGTTGGATTTATGTAACACAGAAGCTTCAGCCAGATGTTCCCAGCGAACATCAACTTCGTCTTTATCTGCCAGATCCAGCTCACCACCAGCTCTTGGGTTTAGACCTCGCAGGCCATTCTTTCCAGTCATGTTCCTTTAGTCATCCTTGTCATTCCCCATACAGCCATTGAAGTCTCCCAGTAATCTGTAGGGGGTTCCCTTTCGAACACGTCAAGTTACTTTATTCTGTGCAGGCTACTCCTACTTGCTTTGGTACCTTTCACAAGGGTCTTTTTTGGATTGGAGTTTGTCTGGCTTCTTCCCCTGGACCTGTTGACCAAGGGAAGCCTTACCAGATGGCATGACTCTATGACATAGCTCCAGACGACATAGCTCTGGATCATTGAAGCATGAACTGCCACAGATGGTTACGATCATCAGAGGAGTTAAATACATTTTTATACAATGACATCTAAATTTCCCAGGATCACTGCTAGTCTGTAAAGACTAACGACAACCAATTCAGCTCCCTGTTAACCTCTTTCATTCTGCAGTTCTGGCAGTATGGAGAATGGAAGGAAGTAAAGATTGATGACTTCCTGCCAACATGCGAGGGCCGGCTTGTTTATCTGCATTCGTCTGTGAAAGAAGAGTTTTGGAGTTCGCTTCTGGAGAAGGCATATGCCAAGTCAGTGCACATTTAACTTGTGTTTGAGCCCCACTAATATTATTAATGATTATTTTAACAGGCTTGTTTTTAAATTTCTCATACTGGGGAAAATATGGAATATGGAAATTTCATTCTTGAATATGCTGTGTCTGTCCAGGGCAGATAGCATTCCTAGCTAGCTAAAATGTGATACATTGCTGACGTCTAGAACATCCAATGGAAAAGCCTGGGTAGATACGGTATTACAAAAGGACGCTGATCACATTAATACAGAATCCCAAAGATGACACTCTCATTATTTTTTTCTTCCTATTATCAACAACTTGTTTTTCTTGTGATCTTGACATAAAAGTTGTTATCCCGAGATGATGTCATCATCTTGTTTTTTGTTTTTCCGATGTGGTGATGTTGATGACTGCTGTAACTGCTTGCTTCTCTGCACATACCACAGTATCCGCATACAGGACAATGCTGTAATAAACTCCTTATTTTAACCCTCTAATGAAGGTTAATAATCAGTCATGCAAATTGTATTGTTCCTGTTTATTACTTCCATTAACTGTCTAGTGAGTAGTGATAATTACCTAGAAGTCTATAACTATGTCTCGATTTGGGTTCTAAAGTTAGAATTCTTTAACAGCTCAACATCATCTCATTGTAATGATCCCTTTTACTGTAAAACAAATTCAAAGTTGTGATTTAGTTTTCAAGCGACAAACACTAATATGATAATTGTCTAGCACTGACATACATGCTGCTATTTCTGCTTGAGACGTTCCATGATCAAAGTGAAATGTAATGCATTGGTCCATGATAATGTATAAACAACGAAGCAACTAAACTCGTCACCAGACCAAGGGGGAAATAAAAAATTTATTACGGTAGTCTAGGTGTGACCACGACTGTACTTATGACATCATCCTTCCTTATGACATCATCTTTTTTTTCTTCTTCATGAAGTTAAAATTTTTTATATCTTGTACATCCTACTTCAAAGATCTCCCTCCCTCTGGTGTGCATTGTTGTCAGGTAAAATTTGTTTGTAAATGTACAGATTGGTAGAAAAATTAATTTTTCATTGCCCTTGTATTTGTGAATGGTCATTAAACGAGCAGTGGTTGTATTGTCCAATTTTATATATCATATTTGAACTCGATTTTTGGGATGCAGATCCCTGCATCAACAGATGTTCTAAGAATAGTTATAAATATTGTATAAGTTTTGATTCATTCCTCCTTGTTTGTAGCTTATGATCCAGTGTTCTGCCTCTTGCCAGGTTGAAGGGGGGGTACCAGGCCTTAAACATGGGCTTCCCCCACGAGGCCATGGTGGACATGACCGGGGGCGTGACGGAGGTGTTCAGTGTGGCGGCACTGCCTCACGATAGTGGACACTTTCTCGAAGGCCTGCTGAAGAGAGGAGCACTCATTAATTGTGCCAGCACACAGGTGTGTGTGTGTGTTGAGCTGGCATACTGACCTAATGATGTCTGTTTCCCTACACTACCTCTAGCTGTAGCCGAAGAAAACTTTGTCTCTTTCTCTGCGCCTATAGGTCAACCTTCATTTCTCAGAAAGCAATGATTTTATTGTAGCATAAATAGTGAGCGTAGGATAACACAGTGTTTCTCAGCCTAGTCACCAGGGACCCCCAGACAGTCCACACCTTTGGTCCCTCCCAGTCTGCTGCATGCCTGAACCAAACAATCAAGTATGGCAAATACCTGGTACAGGTGTGTGGGGAGCTGGGAGGGAACAAAAACGTGGACTGTCTGAGGGTTCCCAAGGACCGAGTTGAGAAACACTGGTGGACTGTGTATCCGCAAACTTGACGTCTTTCTATACAAACAGGGTCCGCTGGAGCAGAAGAACAAGTTTGGAATCATGTTCAGACATGCTTACTCCATAACAGCAGTAGAGAAGGTGATGTTTTGGTCCATCAGTACCAGAGGTGGAAATTTCAGGTGCAGTAAGTAAAAATCCAGACCAAGATTTTGTTCCAACCAACCAGTTGAGTACTCTGTGACTGTGACTCTTTATACTCA
>JAODKC010000039.1:8021642-8038083 GCA_026777985.1 Mormyrops attenuatus
CAGACCAAGATTTTGTTCCAACCAACCAGTTGAGTACTCTGTGACTGTGACTCTTTATACTCAACTGGTTGGTTGAAACAAAATCATGGTCTGGATTTTTACTTACTGCACCTGAAATTTCCACCACTGATCAGTACCTAGCACCATTTCTACACTGTATTCATTTAGCTTGTATGCATGTTTCTGACGAGCATAAACGCCCATCACTCTCCCAGGTCCTGACACGCACTGGGGTGGTTGAGCTAGTGCGAGTGTATAACCCATGGGGGAACACGGAATGGGAGGGACCTTGGAGTGACAAAAATGGGTGCGTTATGTTTTGCATCCAGCCTCTACTTTCGCTACCCTTAATTAATGTTTTCAATCGCGGTGAACCAAGACCTCCCATGACACTGAAACTCAGCCTTTAACCTCAGCTATGAAGGAAGAAGGAAGCAGTGCTAAAATTCTAAATTTCCTTTGCAGGTCCGAGTGGAACCAAGTCAGCAAAGCTGAGCAGGAGCGTATCGGTAGAACGCAAGCGGAGGATGGAGAATTCTGGTCTGTCTCCCGTGAATTACTGCTACTTGCATCTTTCCAAATATTTTGATCTCTGTCTTGCCCAGAGCTTGTTACTTTTGATTCTCCCTATCCTGCTGTCGCCAGGATGACGCTGTCAGATTTCTGCCTGAATTTTGATGAGATTGAGGTGTGCCATCTGACTGAGGCTACGCTCAGCGGCCTGGATACTGTCAAACCCTGGCAGTGCACCCTGCATCAGGGAAGCTGGGTACCCAGCCTGTCTGCTGGGGGTCCTCCTGGAGGGGGTAAGACAATTTCGATGCTGGTTGTTAATAATATGGTTACAAATGCATGTGTAACATTTTGTGGTAGTGAAGCAGGATTTCTTGCTAGGATTTGCCGTCACCCTTTGGACAGATGTCTATTTATGTCAGCGTTGTCTCACTCAATGACAAGCCATAATCTGACCAGATCAGCGTCCCTTACACCAGTGTCTCCCAACCCAGTAGGGAGCGAAAATATCTGGGGGTGGAAAAATGGAGCGTCTGGGGATCCCTGAGGACTGGACGGGACACACTGCCTCTTCCAGATTATCTCATTAGCTGCTGCCTTTTCTAATTGAGTCCAGTTACAGGCTCATTTTTATAGATTGTCAAAGCTGATGTCAGTAGTCACTTTAATCAGCGTCAGTCTGATACCCGCCACTAGTTCTATGTATATGAATTTTGCATTGCAGCTTTTCTAGATATTTCCAAATATGTATTTTGTACTACTAAGGGCAACACTATAATAAATATTTTCCCTTGTTGCTGGTTACAGGGTCATTTCGGGGGCAAAGGTCCTGGGGGGGGCACCGATCTTATTTAATATAACATTTTTGATGCATCTCATGTTATGTCTCCTTCATTAAAATGATTAATCATCCACCACAAAAGAAGATTATTATTGGTGAAGTTCATTGTATTTTAAGATTAAGATTAAGACGGACTTTCTAAAGCCCAGGGGGAAATCTTGGCTCGTATAGCAGCGAGATCACAGATGGACGTACATAGAGTCCCAAACAGACAAAGGCATCACGCATAGTGTAAACACCGTACATAAATAAAATATCCTGAAAAAACACAATGTTGTGATAGTACAGGTGAGGTCAGGTTGGGGAGCATGCAGTGGTACAGTGCATTGCCCCACTCAGCACATGATGAAACACCTCAGGATTCTGGTTACCCTCCGGAAATGACCGTCAATCAGCCACAGACAGGTGTTATGTGGGCGTCCCCTTGGCCTGGCACAGCTGCTTGGGTCCTCAGCAATGAGGATCCAGCGAGGCGGATCACCCTCAGGGACACTCGCCGCATGGCCGTAGACTGATATATTGAAAGCTGTCTTTCAATTACATGTTATTCCTGCAAACAGTTTTTTTTTTTCGTTCGGTATTGTGAATTGTTGAAATGTTTTTGTTCCACACGCATGACATATGCTGCGCATGTTTCCATCTTCATTCAAAGATTTCCACACTGTTGACAATTTTTGCGGTGGCTGACTGATTGATGAGTCAGTGGTTTCTTGGTATTTCCCATGGCTCATATTTCCACATAGACAAGCGGGCAGATCAATAAACAATTGATTAATAGCCAATGTTGCTTTGTAATCTGCTATCAGTCGACCAAATGGTCTGTGCAAAAGGTGTGATAAGAAGCCTAGGGACAGACAGATGTCTATCGTGTTCTAAAAATAGTAGCGTCTCATCCTGTGGTCCGTTCATTCGTGCATTTTTCTTAACTGCATATTTGTCATGCTGTTGCAGCAAGTCTAGAGCCTATCCAACAATTCAGGGAGCAGAAAACAGGATGCGCCTCAAATGGGATGGCGGTCCAGGAACATGCCTGCACACACAAACGCACGCTAGCGACCTAAACTTTGTTTTTAGGTTAATTTCTACACATGATACACTAATGCTGGATTATGCTGGGTTGGGCTCTGTGATTTTGTAGTCAGATTTTGGCAGAACCCTCAGTTTCATTTGAGCCTGCAAGAAGAGGATGAAGACCCAAGAGACCCTGAGCTGACCTGCACCTTCCTGGTGGCTCTGATGCAAAAGAACAAGAGACGTACTGAGACACAGCTCGCCGTGAATCTGCACATATACAAGGTCAGTTTTTGTAACTCGATTTGGCTTATAGACAGGATTCACTATGGCCCTGTTGACCAGGGGTCTCCAACTCCGGTCCTGGAGAGCTACTGTCCAAAAGGTTTTCTATCTTACCTGGCTTCTGATGAGCCACACCATTTCTCAGGTAAATACCAGCAACAGGTGTGGCTCATCAGAATCCAGGTAGAATAGAAAACCTACTGGATAGTAGATCTCCAGGACCGGAGTTGGAGACCCCTGCAGTAGACGGTGTTAAATACAAGTGTAAATGACCAGCAAGACACAATGTTATCCGATCACCCAAACCACTAGCCAAGGTGGTCTGGGACGCATTTGAACACGTATCTTTTGTAGCGTAAATGCTAACACATCCTGATGTGTCTCTGACATGGACGTCACAATAACTGTGCACGAGGCCATTTGACCTTTTAGCGGACGTGACGCAGGCAATAATGAAATCTGAACACAAGTGGTCGGCTGGACACCTTGGAGACCATGAGAGACACGGGTGTAAACGGCGATGTGACTCAGCTGTCTAATGATCCAGTCACCCAAGACACATTTTAAAACCGAGTGTACACCTATGTGCATGCAGGCAGACACTCTCTGCTTACTTGTTAATGTAGAGGCGTTGATGCTGTGTTACTACTGTGTGTTTGTGTGCCACGCAGGTGCGCTCAGATCAGTCATACCTGTCCCACCTGGACCTGAGTTTGCTCAAGCCCTTACTCTGCCTGGACAGCTACAGCCCACGCAGGGAGGTGGTGGTGCGCGGCCACCTGCGCCCCGGCCACTACGTCATCATCCCCTCAACATGGGAAGCTGGTCTGGAGGGGGAGTTCATTCTCCGTGTCCTGACGGAGAAGGGCAACACAACAAAGTGAGTGGCGACACTTCAGTGAAATCCTAACCGAATGGTTCATTACAGATAGTTTCTGGGGGTTAAATATAAGAAGTACCCACATCCCCCAAGAGAAATTTCCAATTTTAGAGTGAGTTCTACCGTCATGTTATGCAAAAAGGACACAGAAATGCAAACTGGTCTATTTTTGCCGATTTGGATTTGTCCATTTATCTAGACATTATGTCAGATGTATTTTTCCAACATTGATATATTAAAAGAGTGAATGTGAAGAGTGAACGTTGCCGGAAAAAAAAAAAATATTCCCAGCAACACGGTATGAACCTGTTGACACTCCACACTTTGAATACCATTTTATTCGTAATTGTAAAATAAAATGATGTTGGAAAAGATAAAATTCTGTATTACGAATGGTACAGTTTAAAGTCTTTGCGTTGAAATATGGTTAATTTTGTCATTTATTTTATAATTAAATTATTCTGTGTAATTTCCAAAGAGCACAGGACGGTCAATAGAGTTTGAGAGTCAGAAATCAGAATATTGGCATCACATGGTAAAGTTGCAAGTGTCACTCCCACATAATCAATAATTTATTGCATTTTTGGTTACGTCAGTAGTGAATATTAACAATTGATTTGTGACTAATGAATAATTTGCAGATTAAAAGGGGGCAGAGTATCTTCTTTAAAAAGTTTTGTTTTGGAAATTGCCGGAGAGATCTTGTTGTTGGAGATATTTTTCTCCATTTTTGCAGACCTTCTCAGAAACCCAGCACGGATGTTAACATCCCCATGCAGGTAAACGACTACATCTCATATTGGTTCTCGTCACTCGCCAAGATTTTATGAGACACGTAGAACTACTTCACCAACATAAAGCCAAGTGGCTTGCTATACACTGAATACTGTCTTGCTGGTGTGACATCTTTGTGTGTAACTATGCTTTCTGCAGATGCAGACCACTGCTCCCACCCAGTCAGTCCTTCCCTCTGTCACAGATGTTCAGCAGATTTTCAACAAACATTGCTGCAATGTAAGTCTGTCGAATATCACAGACACTGCCAAGTTCTTCATCTATTGAATCTCACAGTAAGGCACAGACATCATCACACTGTGAGCCTGTAGAATACTGCAGTGTGGTACAGACACTGTCATGCTCTCTTGCCCTCAACACACCTACAAATCAGTTTTATTAGGCAATGGCTCCGTTCTCATGTCTTAGCAAGTTAGCTGATCTGAATGAATGAGTGAAACTTGTTTTGTGGGTTTTTTGATTCGTCATGTCAAGGGTTTGAATACAATCGGCCGTGTTCCACACGCCAACTCCCACGTCCCTTGGGTCTACATGTGGATCAGAAAATCCAGAGACCTCTTTTATCAGAGTTGCATATGCACAAAAAAAGATGCTTTTTAAGGAATATCACAGATGTATGAAACAGAGTGTGACAGGAAATAATGCATGTATATTTTTTTTCATGAATCTACAGAAATCGGGAAAAGGTGACACCCATTGTAAAGCAGGGAGCTGCAAGCACACCCTGTGAAATGACCGTGTGCATGCCAAAAATTTGCACAATTGACCTGCACTCTCACGTGAAATAGTAAATCTAAAAATGTGAACTGGGGTGTATCTTAATTATTTTCATTTTATTAGTCTATTTTATTCTACTGGGATTCCGTTTATTTGGGTAAGCCAAAGACTTTGTATTTGTTTTGGTGAATTTAATTTACTTTTTTAAATACATCTTGTCACCTCTACCCATGAATTGAGAATATCTGTAACGGCATAATTGCGTTCTTGTCAGTGAATATGTAAACAGAAAGATTAGAATAGAGCGAGTTTTCATGGACCACCAGGGTTATTTTCACGCATACAGCAGTTGATGCGGACAATAACATGAGCAGTAATTAAAGTACTTTTGTCAATTGAAAGCCATTTCATTCTGTGAATGTAGTAGCTGGATGGTCCGGGTCAGGTTAATTTGTTCATTTTTAGTTTTACGTACCACATCAGTATCTCCCGACTGCTCTGGCACAACACGCGTTATAGGGCGTCCGTATTATAATAAAGACACTGTATTGATCACCGAGGGGAAATTCTCTTTTAGCCTGCCCCATAATCATCTCGAAGTTTAAGCAGAAAAGTGTGGGTTTGCCCCACATATATACCATTACACTGGCCCTGTGGGCTTCAAGTCATTTCTTTCTCTCTTGTCTCCAGATCTGGCTGCATTTTTGCAGGGTGTTCCGTAGAGCTGACCAAGTTCACTGCGGCGGCCATGTGTCGCCTTCTAACACACACTTTAAGATTCAACTTTATTATCATTACAAATAGTACATGTACTGTGACAACGAAATGCAGTTTGGAATCTAATCTGAAAGTGCGAGATAGTGCAAAAGTTCTAGAAAAAGCTGTACGATATATACTTGTGTGATAAATAAATCGTTAGAAAATGTGCGTCTTTACAGGTGATAAATACTGTTAGGCCCCCAAATATAACATTTTGTTGTGTCTCCACCTTGGACCATTCGAAATTCCTCCTCTTGTTTTTCTTTCTTTACTTACAGTAGCTATCATCTGACTTTGCTTATTTGATCTTCTTATCATGTGAACATGCTGCTTGTTTCCTTTGACCATTTTTTGGTTATTTGTGGGCAGCAGCTGTGCCGGATTGTGCATATACGCAGATATACTGGATAGTTCCGATATTTCCAAGGGGAAATGTGCGTACACCAGGTTTGATAAATCTGAACTTTTTTGTTTGTACGCATTTTTTTTTTCTCCATTTGCATGTGTGCATTTTTTTTTTCCACAATGAAATTTACACAAGTTTGATAAATGAGGTTTCAGGTTGTTGCACATATCAAGGTTGTCACCTTGGTAGCAGTGACCCCTTGAGATACAGTTTTTGTTTGAGATACAGTCAGGTTCTCTCTTCTCCCCAGACGGAGCAGTGCCGTGCCGCGGACCTGTTCAACATCCTGAAAGACGTCATAAGCGCAGGAGGTTCTTATGAATTAGTTGGTCCAGTTCCTGAATAAAAAAGATAAAAATAACTATCAGAAATATTAACCGGTGTTTCTGTCTTTATGTATCCCTCAGATTAGGCTGAGATGAAGAATGGTGCAAACTAATTTAAGAATTTAGTCTTGGAAGTTATTACACATTTTGATCATGTTCACTTGTGCTTATGAGTTTGGTCAATTTAATGATGATTATTTTATTTTCATCCTGGAACCTTAACAGCACTGGCAGGGAGTGAGAAGGAATTATGTCTGGAGCAGTGCAGGAGTTTCGTAGCCCTGAAGGATGTATCCTACTTCCAGAGAAAGATTTGTTTTCTGTCAGCTATTTGATGTTTAACTGGAATTGCTGTGCCAAGAACTGCTCATTGTCATCCATTATGAATTTCCCTTAACGACTGTGGCAGAACAAAGGATCGGGGCAATTGGACTGGCTACAATTTCAGTCCCTATGGGAAGCTTTCAGCAAGTGGACAGTAAGAAAGCCTTTATCTCAGTGGGTTTAATGGCTAAATAGTTTTGTTGTTCTCTGTGGTCAGTGACTGGCTGTTTGGCTTTGGGTAAACTAAAGTTTGTGACCGTCATGCAGCTGAAATTCATAACAACCTTGGATATCTCTTACATACTGCCAGTGTCGATGTTTAATATCGAACGACAAAATGCCACGTGTATTGGATGTAATTCCCTTGGCATGATATGTTGATCTGGTTTCAGGATATTTTTGTGCTGTTCGACAAGAACAAATCACAATCACTGGAATACTGTGAGATACTACCTGCTCTGACAGCTGCAGGTACCACACACTGTCACTCCAACCACAATAGCCAATAACTGTGGTTTTATCATTCCCCGTTAATTCATTAAATGGTGGCGCCGATCCTGGCACTTTTGTGATGTCATTTAGGCCTGCAGGTGGACGAGTTCCTAATCCAGCTGATTGGTCTGCGCTACACAGGACCTGACATGACAGTCAGCTACCCAGGATTCCTGAGTCTGCTCCTCAAACTAAACACCATGATCCGTAAGCAAAAAGTGTGGGGCGGGGATGTGGTATATGAATCGTATGAGTAAGGACCAGCACTGCTCAGTGTAATTTGGAACAGCTGGAGACACAGTGATGTGTATATTGTGTAGTGCTTAAATGTTTATATGGGGGCGGTTTGACTCAGTGTGTTAGGACACTATGCCTGTGATCAGAAATGGCTCAAATTCTGGTTGTCAGCAAGCTGATGTCACCGTTGGGCCCTTGAGTGAGGCCCCTAAGCTTCAGGGACTGACTGGTCCTGCTCTCTCAATTGCACATTGCATTGGATAAAAATGTCTGTTAAATAAGTAAAATGTAAGGTGTTTGTGAATGTTTTTCTGATCGCCCGACATACTGTGCCCATCTTTCTTCGCAGAAAAATTTCACAGCTTTGATCTAATGGGAATGGGAGCTGTCTCTCTCAACTACAGACAGGTAAATGGAAATAACTACCGTGAACTTTTTTATAACATCAGTACCGTAGACCTTTGTGGCATCTCACCATATATGAAGAGAGATCAAAATGTGATGGTATATAAATAAAACTGAATTTCTCGTAGTCTATCGGTTGTCACTGTTTTTAGTCGCTTATTTTTTCTGTTTTTCTTTTAAGTTATTTCTGTTTACTTTTAAATTCTTCTTGTTGCACTGTTTTGTCATTTGTGTTGTTTGTTTATCACCTGTCCAGCACTCCTTTTTGTTTAAAAGTGCTCTATAAACAAACAAACAAATAAATGCATTTTATTATTATTATTTACTATTATTTATATATTTTATTATTATTTGCCTCTTAATTTATTTATTTCTCAGAATGTTTCGTATTTTTCCCCCCGCAGTGGCTTTACCTGACGATGTATAACTGAGGTCCCTCTTTGGGACCATCAGGGGACAGAAAACTGTGTTTTACATAATTCTTAACAAGAAGACAATCCTTCTGTGTATCATTGTTGCTTTTCATCAACTACTTCCTTATTAAATGTGGCGAAACTAAATGTAATCTTATGCTTACTGATGCCCTGTGAATCTCACTTCACGGAAGAGTGCATCAACAAGTTACTTACTTTCAATGAGACTAATGACCTTTTTTTTGTTCATATGCTCCTGTGGCTCAACAAGGAGGGTATTGTGTTAACGATGCAAAGGTTATGAGTTCAAGTCGCAGGATGCACCCGTAAACTGTAACCCTTCCCTTTATTGTAAGCTGCTTTGGATAAAAGCATCAGGTAAATGGAATTAAATGGCACTAACATTTTCTAAGGATGTCAAGGGCTTTTCTACTGCAGTACTTGCCCATGATCCTTTTATCATGTATGTATTACATCAAAGTTCATTTTGAGGTTATTAACGCAGTGATTCTTTGAGCTCTTGGGGTGTGCAGGCTGTTGTCTGTGGGTTATATTTTGGTCTCATGTGTTCTTCAGCAGAAGGATGTTATTACACCAGGTGCCCCCCCCCCCCCCACCCCTGATGTGATTCATCAGGGTACATGTGTGTGGATCTGAGATATTAAGCCACAGTTAGAATATTCTTGCTCTCATCCAAGTGGAAAGCTATACATGTCTTGTACTGGTTATTCAGGGCCTTTGTCACATTGAGTCTGAAGTATATCTTTGGAAGCACGAGGCAGGAGACACCCTGGATAGGATGACACACACTATATGGCCAATTTATAAACACCGGTTCATCTAAATCATACGTCTTGGCACTTTGGGTGTAAACCTGTACACACTCCAGCAGAACATGCAATGTCTTGTTTGCGAGCTTGCAGTGCTAGTTATTCAGCCACCATGCTGACTCAGCGAAAAACTTCGCAAAACAGTCCCAAGTAAACTGTTTAAATTGCAAATTATATAAAAAGAATTAGCTTAATTGTAGTGTTTTGGTACTACAAACAACATTATCTGTTTGTTAACTGACAAGCGGGCTATTAATTTTGAGCTGGAATTACAAAGATTTTATTCATTCGAGAATTATTAATTATAGGCTCCGCCCTCTCCACAACCCTGACCTGCAAGGGGTTGGAAGAGGGGTGGATGGATGGATGGATGGATGGATGTAATTAATTTTATTCATTCAAAGTGTTGTTTACTATTTCTCATTGCCGTTATTGAATCACCTGACTGTTTATTGAATTCCTGATTTCAGAGGGCAGTTTTAAATATATCAGACTATACGTATGTAATTATACACTACTACGATGTGATTTTTCATTAATATCCATTTAGCATTATTTGGTATACATGTTCAAATAAATCGTGGCATGATCTGTTTCTCTGAGCAAACAGGTGTAACAAAAGTTCTGCCTTTGTTTCGTGTAAGCTTTAGTCTACCAATCACGTAAATATTTTCTTAGACTACGTATCATCCAATTAAGCTCCTTAACAACAAGTTGCAGTGAATCTCGAAAGATTTTTATATTTGTTGTCATATATCAGCTGTATCATTAAATGTGCAACACAATATTTACGGTGTTACTTTCTGTACATGTTCAATAAAACGACCTCTTTCTGGCTTTGGTAGATGATGTACGTGTATCATTTTTTTAAAAACCTTTTGTTAAACTTAATTAGATCTCTTTAATCATAGAAAACAAGTACACAAACTGGATCCACAGAGAACCGAGAGGCTCTTTGCTTGTGCAGTTTTTCTACAACGTGGAATTTGAACCACGTAACCGAGTAAAGGAATTAGAATGTAGTTAGGCCAATATGTGAAGTTTGGAATACCTAACTTCTCAGATTCAGAGATTAAAAATGTATGGAATCAGCCTTGCATCGTGGAAATTATAGGTTTTAAATATTTTATTGTTCTTTACAGATTCATTTGGCAAACAATGCTTGGTAGCAGACATTGGGCCGTTTTCAAATTAGGTTAGGTGGAATTTCTATATAGTTTCAACAATCGAAACTGGACCAAAACAATTAACGACATTCATCGGACATACCTGTCAAGCAAAGAATCACATCTGAAATAATCTTCATTTATACAGTACGCGGGCGTTGATGGTAATCAACCCGGACAATTCGGAGAACATGACCTACTTTTATTCAATGTCCGAACCGTTACAGACACGATAAAGTTAGAACATTGATAATAAATAGGTTTACATTTTAAAATCATCACAGAAGTTATAATTATAACGGGACAACACCCTATAGTGATGTTACGTAAAATGTATACAACGCGGCCGATTTTAGATTCCTGAACTTCAGCATTAATAAAAACGCACAACCTCAACCAGGGCAAGCGTGTCGGCAAGGCGAAACTGTACATTATTCATAATTTAGCTCACCCTTATGTATATTTAATATAAACGGCCCTTTTTATAAACGGCAAACATACCACGTTGTGGTTAAAATCGTTTCGCCGATTGGTAGTTCGCGCATTCGCTAATCGTGTGTTTAATGTGCAGCTCTAAAGCGCTCAAACACTGGATTCTTTGTACATCGGGCCATTTTACTGTCCAGCTGTTGTTCGTGGATATAACGTGGTAGACATCTTAAACCACAACGTGCTTTCCACGCGTTTTAAAGAGATAGATGGTTCGTCAAAGCGTTCGACATACTGCTACGTTGAATAAAACACAATGCAGTGGCTTAAATATTGCCACTTAAATTCTGATTGACATAACGTTTCAAAATAGTTTAAAATAGTATTTAACGTCATGCACACTCTAAGACACTATTTGATCGACATGCATTTGTCGCATTTACTTCCAAGCATTTCTTTCTAGGCGGGATTTGAAGACTATTGCTCATGAATATTGTCCCTTGAGCGCATTATTCATAACCCGTTTGGTTCTGCCTACTCATTTAGTTAGTGGGAGCGGCACAGTGGCCAGGCTACCAAATCCTCCTCCTCGCCGGCGGAGAGGCATTCTCAGCGGGGAAACCGTGAGCGCGGACGCCGGAAATTTCCCAACCGAGTTGCTTAGAAGCGAAAAGAGTCGCAAACTGCAGCAGCCCGGTTATACACTATTTTTTTATTTTGCCCCGTACTTTCGTTTTTGAAGTTAAAGCAGGGTGATAGTCCGGGTCTTGTTGAGATGGTAGATTATCACGCAGCAGGTAATCAAAACCAGCAGTATCCATCCGGCGGTACATACATGGAGCAGGAAAATGACTGGGACCGGGACCTGCTTCTGGATCCGGCCTGGGAAAAGCAGCAGAGGAAGGTGAGGGAAAGGCGGGCAGGGGGGGATTGGGATAGATCGGGGACTGTTGCTGGGCCTCTGAGCTCGGATTCGTGGCCGGATTAAGGGAAGGCTTTTCGGGCCCGTCTTTGGATTTGATTCCCTGGTGTTCGCTACGGTCGGTAAACAAGTGGGCTGAGCGGCACAAGACGTGCAGTATATAAACTGAGAAGTGCAGATCTCTCCCAATAATATGCCTTCCTGTTTGGGTGTTGTTTTTTTCGAGCAAAGTTTAATTTGGAAAAGAATAATGTAAGGGATCCGAGTCATAAAAGCGCATTTTCTGCTTGCACCGTGTGATCCCAAATGCCGGGGGGGGGGGGGGTTAGTTACGTTGTAGCTTTGCTTCGGTGGGTCGGACAGAAACACGACATCCGCGCTTCCCTGCCAGAAACCGCCCGGCTCCGCTTCTCCCCTTTCCGACCGGGATAATTGCAACTTTGTTGCCGTCCCTGACTTTCGGCGGTTCAGCTGCCATCTCAACGTGGAACGCGATCGCGGACGGATCCAAGGTTTTTTTTTTTTTATGGGTGTATCGCAATTACCGTGACAGCTCCGGCGTGGGAAGTTTGAAAGGCGCTATATCCAACTTGTGTAAATCGGGGAGGCGCAAAGTAGCCCGTTATTGTTCGGCCTTTCCTCTGTCCGTCTGCATTTAACGAGGCTTTTCGTGCAACATTGTAACTCTTCTCCTCTTTAAAGCCCGCCGTTGCCTTGCAATGGGGCGCCAAAGCGGCCGAGGTCAAAGTTTCCGTCAAGCAGAAAAAAAGAGAGAAAAATGATTAACAAGGCAAATCTTAGCGCCAAGATGAATGCCTATGCAAACTGTTAACCTGCAAATGATCCGGTCTCACCGCTCATATACTCGGACGACTGGCACTTTAGTTTATTATATGTCTATTTCTGGAGGTTCCGATTTCTATTCCCCCGGCTTCGTGATGTTTGTGGGAAATTTAACACACTTAAATGGTCTCCGTTGCATTATTTTCTTGTTGCGCCAATTAAACTAATTACGTACATGTATTACTTAACTAACTTTTTATTAGTTACGTTCTTCCTTTCCGTATTACTTTACTTTATTAATTTGTAAACCGGAAAATCACGTTGCCAGCTCAGTGAAACCGAAAGGGTCCGAGAACTTTTTTCCCCCCTTATTTCAGCTGCACTTTTAATTACTGTCGACTGGATCTATTTGATATATTTATCTCAATAGTCCCCCATATCCTTGCTTAAACTGGCCGCATGGATATGTAATTATGAAAATATTCTTCGTGTAATGAATGAAATGGGCATATGAAGCTAATACCTGTTTAGAAAATTGTGTATCCCCTCCTACTTGGAAAAACAGGGGCATATTAAAAACTGCTTGTATAATTTCTGATTTAATATTCAATGCAAATTCCAGAATAAGCATTTCCATCCGGCATTTCTACAATATCCAGTAACCCTGAAACCTTGAATGCAGGCTCTGTGAAATGGAGTGAGTCAACGCAAATATTTAAAAACAAGAGAGCGGATAATTACTTCCCCTATTTTTTCATATTGAATGTTTTTCATACTGAACAATATTGCATAGCTGTTGGAAACGAGCCTTTTTTGGAAAGTGTGAAATACCTTTCTAAAAGGACATCTTATTGTAAATTTGGGCAACTTCATCATTAGATTAACATAGACATGAACATTGAAGTCTTTTTTTACAGTGGCCAAAATGATGTCCATCTTGGGTGGAACTTAATAGGGAAAACAATTCAGTATAAATTTTGGTGTGTGTGTATGTGTGTGTATGTATATATATATATATGTATATATGTGTATGTGTGTGTATATATATATATATATATATAAAATCTCAGTCATTTCACATATTCACTTATTGTCGAATATCTGAGTCTTGATAATATACTAGTTATGTATATAGTCAGTGTACACTCATACATTATTGTCCTTGTGTCATGCAATTAGCTTGTCTTGTGCCTTTGGCTCTGTTTGTAAAGAGATGTAGTTTGTACAATTGATATTTGAATATTTAAACAAAGTCAAGTTCCTTAGTGTGAGACTGTGGTGTGCGCAGTTCGTTTTATTTTGTAACTAAGTAAGAAGGTATGTAGAAGACAAACATGCATAATAAAATGTTTTGATAGCCACTAATGGATTTATTTGGGCTTAGACCTCTTTTTTTATGTGTTGAATGTGTGGACTGGTTGTGAAAACGCAAAAAAGAAAGCTTTACTATAGCCAAACAAAATAATTAAAGTGCTGTCTAACTGTCCACAAGTTCTAAAAAAAAAAAAAAAAAAAGCAAAAGTCACTTGTATACACATACTGCTATATTTAGGAATATGCAAGACAAACAAGGCTGACCGCCTGTGCCCTCTGAGACTGATGACAGTGCTCTCCAGTACGGTGCATGAAATATGACGTTTGATACTCTGCATAATAAGTCAGGCTTTAGGAAGCTTAACTGCAGGGGTAACGGTTTTCCGTGCTTCTGTTCACTGTGTTTACCCAGCACAGGACTTGCGAGTAAAGGGTCGATGTCTTTGGTACGACTGAGTCAAAGGATTCGCTGTATTGTCTGTAATAATGGTGTCTGATTTGTTTTGCTCCTTTATGGAGAACTTAGAACATGGATTAGATGATTTCAGATTTGTACTTCAGTTTTTATGGCATCATCCCAACGACCTCCACCTGCTGTAACTAGTTTTGGGTGAATTATCTGATAATACTTCTTCCAAAGTAAGATTTATTTAGTTTGGGTTGGCTAGAGGAAATTGCAACCTCTGGTCTTCTCGTGCCTCCGTTCCTTTATCTTGGTCGGTGGCTGCCCTCCCCATCTTAAAGCAGCAGGTTCTGCTTTGATGCAGCGTAGGTCCTAAACAGTCTTCAGTAACGCCTTAAGCATTTGTCATCGTGGAGGTGGAGCTTTGCTGAGGAGGAGCAAGGGATATTTTGGAACCCAAGCCAGCTTCCACACGCCTTTCACACTCTAAAGCGTGCTGCTTGGGATGCATTCCATCTGTGGCCTGTAGTAGTATGTAGGACAGAGTTTGTGCCTGACTGACTGGTGGGGTTTACAACTCTGCAGATGTGAGCTTTGTGAAGGGGGGGCGAATGACTTATGGGCAACAAGGGGCATCTTCAGACACCCTCAACTTAGCCCTAGTTGGCCTAGCTACTGATTTTTGGGCTTGTTTCTATTTTTAGACACTGGTTGATTTGAACAGTAGTAGTATCATTTTATGGTCTTTTATTTACGTGGTGATATTCCTATTAGTTGGCCAGGCATGGTGTTTCGTGCTTTTGTGCACGGTCCTTTCATAGAAAGGAATGCGTGCTAAGGTCAAGTAGAGGGGGTGGGTAGGAATTTATGAGGAATTACTACTGTTGGGCTATGAGTTTAGGGAGGGGGGCTGTAATCGGAGTCCATCTGAGTACAGATGATCCTTGCTTCCGTAAAACTTGGTGAGTCAGCGCCGTGGAACAAGTATGCTTGCAGGCTGGGGGGGGGGGGGGGATGGAGGAGGATGATTGCTGTCCTTGTATCACCAACCCAGACAGGGCACAGATGATGATATTTCGGGCCCCAACAAGTGAGAGAATTATTTGACCTGCACCTGCCCATGATATGGTCCTCTGTGCTGAAGTCAGATATTGCTGGTGGCTGAGGTCTGACACAACCTGGTTCTGGCTTGATTGTGTCCGTTTGGGCCTTATTTTTCATCTCACTAGTTCACGCTCACTAGTTCGAGGTCTACATCGATTCAGATATTCCGTCTGGGGTGGAGAGCCAGAGGAGAGAATGCCGCTGTAATAAACGTGTTTAAAGCTTCTGTTTCCAAGCAGCAACAAGAGAAGATTCTGGCAGCTGGGTGCCCTTATTCAGCCTTTCCCATGAACGCTACGCACTCTTGCCTTATTTCAGGGCTTTCAGGAGGATTGTGCAAATCTATGCTGAGATAACCAGACAATTCTGCGTTTATCATTTTGATTGAGTCAATTAAAATGCAGCTTGTCAATTGATCACCTAAGATAAGTTGAAACTTGGATTTATGACTGTTATTTTAATATGCATTATACGCCCCTCTACCTGTCATTCGTGGGAACTATGTCACCTTGCAGGAGAATTGCATGTTGCAACTGGTTCCGCTCTCTCTCTAGCGGTTCCAGTTCTACATGTTGTAACTGGTTCCCCTCTTTCCAGTGTTTAACAGTCGAAGCCATGCCTGGTGGGGTTGACACCCCCGCTCTGTGCTCCATTTTTAAGGGTCGCTGTAGGTCTCCGCCCTTAAGAGAAGCATGCAGAGGGTTTACAAGTGAGTAGATCCGGGCTGGTGGTGCTTGGCGCCCTGTTCACGGTGGTGGTGATACAGCGGTGGGTCTGTCATGCACGCTCATTGCTTACAAGCTCCCGCTAGATATGTTGCAATCACCTGTCACATGATGGGTTTTTCCAACATGGGCTATAGCTGCCCTCACCCAAGGCTGGGGGGGCAGTGACAGGTTTCCAGTATATGGTCATCGGTGTGGTGATGAAATGATGGGAATGGTCCATGAGGAAGGCAGGGGAACCAGGGCGAGCGACGGTCCAGCTTGGTAGTGACTGGTTTAGGTCCCGGTGGTTTGGGCTTCCCCAGATCACAGCCTGCTGTGTGGGTGCGGCAATCGCCGCTGGGCTCGGGGGCTTAATGGT
>JAODKC010000039.1:8039892-8050157 GCA_026777985.1 Mormyrops attenuatus
ATTTTTTTTTGTGTGCCCCTTTTCTCTCTCTTTTAATACCCTGATTTTTTGTTTGCTGCTTCATCCTCAGTTGTGTGCACGTGGTTTAATGTGTTTAAACATCGCGCCCCCCCCCCCCCCCGTCCTGTAAATCCTAATGGTTCTGCTAGTGGGACTCATCTGCATCTGGCACTGCCTGGTACATGCCGGTTTAAACTAGTTTGCTTTGGAGTGACGACGTCCTACATCACATCATCTCTGTGCAACTAATGAGAAGGACCTTGAGTGAGAAGTTCAAGATGCACAACTGTTCCCCTTTAGCCCTGAAGAGGAAGGAAGACTCTGTGGTTTTTGTGGTTCCTTTGCCGGTTTATGATGACAAGTTGACTGCAGGCCATTCCATAAGCAGTACATAGGTAGTATCGTTAATATAACACAATGTAATGTGTCTGTAAATTGTGAGAAATGATCTTCATACTGTCAGTGACCAGCTGGTGGTCTGTGACACCGCAGAATGAAGTGACCCACCTACAACATGACGTTTCTCCTGCAGCCTTGCTAGATGAGATCTAAGGATATTTAATGTGTCATCCTTAAGATATTACATGTTTCTGTTCCTTATTTTTCTCTGCAAGCGTCAGTCACAACTTTCCTAAATCCCTGAGCAGTCGGACGTCACTATTTGATCTCCGAAGAAGTTGTACCTTTCAAAGCTAGATCGCCTGCAGACACTCATTGTGAATGAGTTCCGGTGCCATTTGATGGTGTTCTGGGAATGGACCAGTGATGCGAGTGGTTTGGAGGTGTAAAAACAGTGGCAGAAGTATTTTTCACTCCTTGGGGGTGGATTGGGGGTTTACGGTGTAGGGATGTAATACCTGTTGCATGATGGTATAAGACATGGACGGCGGGAATGGTTAATCTAATGCATCACTGCTTATTTGGGGAATAGTTTGTACGGATGCCCAGTGATGCCACAACTGTGTAGTCCATGCTATAGTAAACTACTAGCATGGTGTAAAGTACGAGTATCTCCTGCATCAGGTTATGGAAGCCCATGAGATGTCCCCTTACTTGAAGCCTCGCGGCCCCCCATCATCCTGTCCCTGTCCTGAGTTTAGCCTCCCCCATAGTGAGCATTCATAGGCTGTTTTCCAAATAACCCAACCCAAGAGTCTCTGGGACGAGTGATGCTTCCGTCTTGCTCGTAAGAGTCCTTGTGTGGTTTCATGGAAGAAGCAAAGATCACATATCATTATGGCTGCAGCAGTCAAACACCAGAGAGACTTTCTATACCGTGGTCCAGGTTCCGGCGTGACTGCAAATATGAAACGTTTCATATTCTGTACAAACGAAAATAAACCTTGTGAAGATGTGATGGATAGTCATGTTGCAGCTAGTGTTCTGTTCCAGCCCTAAGTATTTTGCTGGAATTCATACAGGATTGTTAAAGAATCCTTTCATCCATGTCGTGAATGGTTTCTGATGATAATGTTCTTTATCTTGGGTGCGTGAGACGAGCAATCCGGCATCACGTATAAACTTGGATAGTTTTATACATGTAATAAAGTAGCATATGTGTGAACATTGAATCACAAAGGTCTTTCTCAGGAATGCCTGGGGTGGGGGCGCGTATGCTAACCGGAAATGCGGAGGATCAAATAAGTCTGCAGGTCGTCTCTGATTTTATGGGCCCCTTTTCTTCAAAGCCCACACCTAACATCCTCTAACAAAGCCTCGGTTTCAAGTGCCCGCTGTAAAGCAAAGCCTGTACTGGGGGGTGTGTTGTGGAGTTTCCTAAATCAGTAAATCGATAAGTAAAGCAGTTCGCTTCTAGGTGGTGTTCAAGTTAACTTTCCTCTCTCCTTTGGTAGCTGGTTATTGGCTCCTGGCTTGAGTTGTCACACTCTGGCACGGACCTGAACTTTGGACTCCGCAGGGCAGGGCGATTTCTGCCGTCGCTTTCTTTGACAACTGTGGCGGATTTTTCTTTTTTTAAGGACTTTAGATACACAGAAATCACTCCACTGGCTCACTTCCTGACTGGAAGCGCCCCTTCCAAGGAGTTTGGAAGTACACATTCCTTCCCTTTGAATAAACAAACATAATTGTACTGTAAATGAATGCTTTTATAATTAAATTCGATAGTAGGAGTCGGTTTATTATTATTATTATTTTTTTTTACCTCTCTGCCTGCCAGTCTGTGAGATGGGTGTGTCTGTGAGCAGGTGCTCAGAAGCGACTTTAGTGGGTGGTGTGCACCTTGTAGGCCCTTTCGTCATCGCCATAGTGACTGCCGCCAGCCGAACGCGTTTCCTTATAAGGTAAAGTGTGCGCGAGACTGCAGGGGACAGGAAGAGGCCGTTAGTATGACAATGCTGGCAGCTGGGCCGGCCGGCTTTTCTTGTTTAGTCACATTGTACTCTGCTCTCCCTTTTCTTCAGTCCTCAATCCTTCTTTTCCATTTTTCTCTTCATGGTCTCCACACTTTTGGGGGGGGAAAGCTCTTTGTGTGGCTAACATTGACAAAAAGGCACAAGTACTATTATGATATTTGATGTATATCACATGGGCAGTAAATTGATACACGTGGCCATTTAAATTAGCGTAGAAACGGTAGGTGCTTAAGTCGGACGATTACCAAATTGCTGGAATAAATTCTGTGACGCGCTCGTCACAGCATATTGTTGGTGCCGCTGTAATACCTTATATGTTAAACTTTGAGAATGTTGAGGAACGTGCGGCAAATTGAGACTTTCGGGCCGTGCTCTGCTAGGAATGTGAAAAATGATGGCCGGTGATGCAAAGGTCGTGCTCCTTTTTGGTTTCGTAGTGACAAGGGATGCTCACATCGTCCGATGATTGATTTTTTTTTTTCCCCCCCATTTTTGCTTGTCATGAATCCTAAAAAGGTTTTGGCAAGGTCCGTATACTTGGTTTCAACACTGTGGACTAGTCAGCCTCGAACACCCCTGACACGATACTCATACTGCTTTGGTAGGGACATGTCCCTATCCTCCATACCCAAATCTACACCCTTGGGTTTTTGATCTAAAAGTATTTAATGTGCAGGTGTGACTGTTTCTGCACATTTGTGCCCATTCAAACGCATTCTCCTGTAACTGAAATGCAACAGAGCAAGGTGGCTGGAAGCTCCTCCTTCTAAAACTAGAGTCGATGTTCACAGAGGGTGAGCTTAAGGCTGGGGGTGTTTTTACATTTGCTCTTCGTTTCAACAGTGTCTGACCCTTTGAAGTTGAGCAACGCAAGCAGATACGAAGCAGTGGTTGAACTTTTTGGGCTGTGGGTGGAGCTTTATATGATGGGCGAGCAGATGTGGTAGAACTAAGGTGGTCGCCCGGTGCTTCCATTCATCCTCTATACTCCAATGTACCAGCAACTACTCCATTAAGAGCACTCAGTAATTGTATCTCACCTGGTGATTTAAAAGTGAGAGGAAATTTTACATTGTATCGACCTGGGTCAGTTTTGGGTAGCAGTTTGTTTACGTACAGTGCCAGAAGTGATATTATATGTGAAATACGACCACAGTGAGTGTTCAGCCAAAGTCGATACTTGAAAATTCAGCCTTGCCTTACCATTCTGCATAGCTCGTTTGTGTCATCACATAATTATTGATATAGGAGTGTGTCCATTTTGAGTGCAGGGTGTGTGTCTTTTCATTTAAGCCTTTTAGTTGAGTTTGTATTGCATAAATTCCACAACCAGTTTCACTAAAGAATTTTTTTTGTTACTTTTCTTTTTTACCTTTTTAAATCAGTGCCACTTGTGTTTTTTTTTTACTTTTTAAGTCTGTTTGCTCAATACACCAATAGCAGTTACCGGTCAATTCGGTGTTTGAGACTGATTTGACTGTTTACTGATTCCCAACATTAGGAAGAGTGAGTGTGTGATTTTGAGAGTGTACATGGTCAGCTAGGGTTGCAGTTTGCTTTGGGGGAAGTTGAATAGTCTTGAATACCTTATTGTCGTACCCAAACAGGTTTGTATATGTCAGGTATGTTCTCTGTCTTTCATTGCATAGTGCATCACTAATTATAAAGAGCCTGTTAAGTATTGTAGGTAATGTTCATATTCTCGGGAACGCTCATGAGGAAAGCCACCAGGATCAGATATTAAATACGCACGTCTGAAATTAGCTGTCGCTGGACCGTGAACGCCGACGTCAGCTTCCCGTGCCCTGCCTCTGTTTGCCCGGGCGTTACATAGCGTGCCCTGATGTCATCGAGGCACGCCACTAAGGGTAGAGCAGTCATTTAATGTGCTGCCGTAGATAACTGGAGACCTGCCTTTCTCTAAGGATATCTTTCTCTAAGGATATCTTAGAATGGGAGTGATTAGCTCTGCTTTCGCCTCCTTTCCATGTGGCAATAGTGAATGTGTCTATATTTTTCTTGGAAGGACTTTTCATTCTTCTGCTTGTTCCGGGCGTGGACCTGAATGCTCCTGATAGGTCTTATCCATGGACCGTCAGTTACTCTTGCTGGTAGACGTCTCACCAGCAGTCCGTCTTCCTCCGTTTTATTGGCATGGATTTCGACCTCCTTATCTCATGTCCAGCCTTTGTTTACTAAGTAGTAGGGGAACCTCGTGACTATTTGAAGAAAAGGCCGCTTTTAATAGTCTGACTTTTGCATTCCACCCATTCACACACGTTGAAATTTCTCGTTCATACTTTCTGGCGAAAATCGGCGTGTCTGTATCAGCATTTAGCATGAACACGAAAGTTAGGAACGTATATGATGAAGGACGGTTGAGCAGGAAAAGTCAAGTCCACCCCCACAACTTCTTTGCCAAATGGCTGGGAAATGCTTATTTAGCTTGCCTAATCTGTCTTCCTGGTGGTTGGTTTACATTCAGCATTTTTTGAAAGCCTTCGGGGGGGTTGCTGAATACCACGAGGAAGCATTTCCTGGGGGTGCGGGGAGTTGACGGCATCTTAGGTCCGCTGTCTTCCTGTGCCGTTGAACAGCGGTGGGGATAATCCGCCAAGCACCCAGCAGATGAGTTGTTTACCGGCTCGGTGCCTTGATACTGCAAATATCGAAGCGGACGCATGCTTCAGCTCTAGAAGCACCGCCAGCACAGGGGCCGTTGGCGGGTCTTGGCCAATCGTACGCAGCGCTCGCATCTTGTGAGATCTGAGGCTGCTGTGATATTCGCACGTCTGAGACCGTATTGCGGATGACGTGTGGTTTATAAGCTACCCGTGTATGACACCTAAGTCTATATATAAATCCTGCAGCTGACCTGGCATTTCATGCAACCCACGTTGCCCAGAATGCAACGAGATATTTTTAAAAAGGCATGTGAATATAACAAGTGCCAGAAGGAATAAACCGAATTATCGATGCTGTTAGAAATTGCAAGGTGTAATTACGGCATCGCTCTTCTTGCACGTTCATTCTTACACTGTATTCAGCTATTTGTTGATCATGAAGTGGAAGAAAGAAATTTGTGTATTGATAGGCTCCCTTTTTTTTTCCTGTCCTTGACAAATACTTCCTATTTTACCATAGAAGGATGTCCCGAATTGGCTAGTTCAGTTTCAACCCTTTTTCTTCCTGTCTGTAGCCAGAGGAAGTTCATAAGTTTTGCTGGTTGATGCTCAGAGGCTTTTTGTGGTCAGAAGGGAAAACGGGATGGGAACCGATGAGGTTGCGATAGTTTGAAGTCTTAATCTGGGCATTAATTTAGCTGCGAATGCAATCCTTGTTAAATTCCTGTTTTCTGTAATGGGGAAATACTTCTAGTGGGCTTAATTTGCATTGTGTTTCCTCTTTTTGCACCTGTGGGCCGCCCCCCCCCCGGCTTCCTCAGCATCTGGCGCTCAGCCACACCTTGGAATGAGCTCACAGCTTCTCTGGGTGCGGTGGGGGGCGGGGGTCTGCATTCTCAGGATGCCTCCCATAGCTACATGTGGTGCTGTTCATTCTTCTCATAGGTTTCTCTCTACCTCCCATTTCCTCGTCGTCATTCCAGAAGAGCAGCCTCCGAAGGTGTGGACTCAGGGCACCGGAGCTGTCAGTCGGGGAATATGACAAAAGCGTTCGCTTTGTAGAAGTGTTGATTAATAAGGCAAATACTACAATGTATTGATAATGTGAGTACATTCGTACTTGCGGACAGCATTGGCACGTGCGCGATCTGCAAGTTTCTCGAGCTGCTTTGGCACGGCCCTGGCTCGTTATCGGATGTGAAGCAGCGCGCTGTTGGTGCGGGATCACTCTGTCCCTCTCTGTGCCCGTAACCCAACACCCCACGTGACCCGCGAGGGGTTAACACGGCGCTCGCGTTTGGTAACCTGGTCCTGGCTGCCGCCACCAATGCTCACAAAGGCAGGAAGCAGCATAAATAAATGAAATGAATGGGACCTCTGGGGGCCACAGGCTGGTCCGAGGCGGGTCCATCACTGCATGTGCTTCGGAGTAACTTTTAGTTTTCCTTTCAGTACTGGGAATAAGAGTGGACTGTAGGGAAGGTCCTTTTCATTAGTGGATCAGCTCTGTGAACCTGGTGGTTTTGTTTTTCTGTGCAGTAAAGTTTTACTGACTTCTTCTGCATCACTGCACGCTACCCTAAGGCCGGATTCAAAGTTAACCTTCAGCTAAGAGCTAATGGTTAACTTTTTTTGCATGGTGGCTCTACCTTTTCTCTCAGCACCCCCCCTTCCCCTGAACGCTGGAAAATCCAGTTCCCTGGAATGGAGTACCTGAAAAGTGGGGGGGGACAGTGTCTCTGCTGTGTCAGGGAAAGCAACATAGCAGACCAGGGCCATCAATAACCCCCCCCGTGTGAGCTGTTGTCTTTCTTTGACATGTCTTTTCATCTTGCAAGAATGTCATGAGAATATGAAGCAGAGTGCAAGAACCTGTCAATATTACCAGGGCGTGAAACCATTATTTGCAGCCATTTTCCAGCCTGGGGTCATGGCCACATCAGCACTTTTCTTTCCCAGCTAAAGGACAGACAGAAAGTCACTGTCATTCGAGCAATTATTCTGTAGGTGTGAACTCTGTAAAAATGGTGACTCTCCTTCCAAGCCATTAATAATATAAACGGCTGCACAGTGAGACACTATTTTTGACTAGTGTAGAGCTGTTTTTCCACCCAGCTGTTTTTGGGACCCAACTGCCACTTTAGATGCCGCTTACAGTGCTGAAAAGTACAAACGCTTTATTCGTCTGCTGTTTTTCTGAAGATCTCGCATGATTTGCACCTTTGCAGCTATTGTTTGCAGATGTGGAAATGTCCTGTGATGTCCGGTAGTCTCTGCAGAACGGAGCCCGAATCTCGCTCCTTCTGGCGTGTCCGGTCGCTTTCTGAACAAGCGGTTGTCTGTATCTTGTCATATATAGCGTATAAGGTGTTTTTCGCGGGTCTGTAAACTGTGGCTGTGTTCTACATTGTCAAAAGTTTAGTAGCTGCACCGGAAAGTCCGCAAGAGCGAGGCGTAGGCCTGTCTTGGGTTTCCCGCCCATAGACCGGGGAGAGAGACTCGATGGCTTAGTCAGACGTGTTCGTTTTGTGACCCTGTTCTAAGAATAAGCGTCCTTGTGTTTTTATGGTGCTATTAGGGGGTGAGGGGTGGAGGTGGAGAATGAGGTGTAGCTGACCTACCAGATCAGTAACGCGCATGTCTTCCTGTGGGCTTTCGCTTACCCCCCAAGTAGTGAACTGTGTTCACTACTGCCGGTGGAGAATCCAGGTTAGCTTTCAGCTAATTTCAAACGTAGTCAGAGAAAGATGGGGAAACCAATTTCTCTAGCTTTTAGCATTGGGGTCAACCTGAAATGCCCCCCCCCCCCCCATAACTAGTGATCAACAGATTAAATCATTTGGCTGATTATTATGGTCTGCCGACTTTGGCATTGGTGGATTACTTACCATTAATGCACTGATAACATCGCTTTGACCATGAGAGAGAGCCTTACTGGAGAGAATGCTGTGTTAGAGTTTAGTGTGTGTGTGTGTGTGTGTTTCTGTCTAGTCATATATGGTAAAGACCAGGGGAAATTCATTTAGCTACTCGTGGTATTTGCAGTTGTGGGACATAAGCAATGTGAGAGACGGATAAACCAGGCGGGCTGTAGAAATTGATGTAAAAACAGAGATCAAAAGAGTAAGAAACAAAAAGTATCCACACCCTGACTATCCAGAGGGGAGGGTGGGAACAGAGGGAGAACTAGATATACAATCACGACGCACCACACTCCCGAAAAGGCTCGGCAAACTGCAATCATACAGTCATGGACGAGGTGTCGGTGATCAAATGGGAATGAAAAATTACATCACGCAAAAAGATTAGGACCAAAAGTTGAAGATTGCTGGTATCTAATATAAAATTCTAACAGCCAGTGTTACCTGTTATGGGAATGTACACCTGTACTGTATTGGGGACAAATATTTATATCAGCTTGGCCTGTAACACAGATTTAAATGAGCTGTAATGCTTATGGGACACTTACTCAGCACAGTAAAGGGGGGGGGAGGTAGGACTCTGATGGTTTTCATACACTTAGCCGCTGAAGCGGGGTGCTTGGTGCCTGTGACTGTCGTCGACGTTCCCTTATTTCGGAGCTTCTTGGGAACGTCATGGTGTGGAAACTTGTGAGCGTGCGCAGGTGAGGTCACCCGCGAGAGAGTATGGGGGAGTGTCCGGTGTTAGCAAGGGCTGGGGCGCCATACCGCTTCGCAGCCATCTGCGGAATGTCATGCAGTTGTGCAACATCTGGCTTTGTGTGTCCGTATATCAGTTCCCCGTGAGAATACCTTTGCGCCCACACCCGTGTGCCTGCCTGCCTGCCTCCCTGCGTAGGAAGAAGCGCCCAGGTCACCAGTTTCCCTGTAACATTCCTGCCAAAGGAGTGGCTCCTGCCACATGTCAATACGGAGTGATCTCCTCCAAAGGCCCTACACATCTCCTGATGCAGCCAGTCCCCTCCCTCGCTCCACCCCCTGCGCGGAGCGCCCGCCCTCTCCAGGCCCATCCCCGAGGGTTTCGTTCACGTCAGATTACATCAGCAGGGTGCTGCAAGCTCCTGCTCATAGGTCTTTGTCCACTGGGACAGAGGTGAACAATGCGGACCAATCCCATCCCCTGTGAGTCTCTCGCACTCTGGTCCGGTGCCTCATTTCCTCGTGGGCTTGTGCGAGCACCAGTAACGTCGATCTCGGAAGGACAAGCTCACTGCCCAGTCACCTCCACTACTTTGCTGTTTACATAAAACTTTATCGTTGCAGAAAGGAAGTTGCGACACAAATGCATGCCCAGTACGAAAAACGTAGAGGGGGGGAAAAAAAACATCTGTACGAAAATCGTATTTGGGAAGGTTACCAAGGAAACGACGAAGGTGTGAAATGTTAATCTGGCTTTCGTTTTGTCAAAACAAACCACCCCTCTCTTGTGCCACACCTGAGTCATAATCTAGCCTGAGGTATACAGCTAGTTTTACAGGAGACTGACTCGGACTCATCACATCTTTAGTGTGTGATGTGCCTATCAGAGATGGTACGTTCTTATGTGTCTGTGGCGTTCCTTCTGCACCTAGGGAGGCAGTGGCCATTTGAGACGTGATCATCTCTTCACCATGGTGCTCTTCAGCGGTCCCTGCGTTCTCCTCTTAGAGTTGCGGGCCGTCACCTCGCCTCACAGGCCCCGCGGGCCTGAAATAATGTGGCATTGTGGCTTCGATACGTTTACCTGGCCCTGTTGCCTGGTGAGTGGAGAGTGTTCCTCCACTGTCAGATTACGTCACAGCCCTGGAATGCTTGGACGCAGTTCAGTAGAGTTTGATGTCCGACGCGATCTGGTTCTTGATGTAAATTTTCTCGTTGGGAAGGTGATCTAGGCTGGGATGTGATGGACGATAGGGAAGTATCTTGGGAAGTTTGCCTGAATGCATGTTGCCGGCTGAATAAGTACAAGAGAACAGGGGGCATTGTGTTGGCGTCGCCCCTGGTGCCAGGGCCAGAGTGAGGCTCGAATGTGATGTGGGGGGCGGGGAGGGGGGGCTGGAGGTGAAAGCATGTGGGTGCCCCACTTCCCTCGGGTCTTTGGGGTGAAAGCATTCATTATGCCCCCCTCTGAATGGAGCCTTTGTGCCACATCGGACCCCCGGCCCTGTCCGCAATCAAAATGTTTGCGCCCAAGACTCGGGAGGTAATGTACAATCCTGAGGCTGGGGGGCGTAAGAGGCAGTGTGTTGGCCTTCACTCTAACCGGCGATGGCGGTGACTGTTCCTCCCTCTTTTCTTCCTTTGCC
>JAODKC010000039.1:8072392-8082717 GCA_026777985.1 Mormyrops attenuatus
TGGGCTTTTCCCCCCCCCCTATTCTCCACTACCCCCAACCACCCCCCCCCCCCCCCCCCCCCCCCCCCCCCCCCCCCCCCCCCGCCCGGGGGGGGGGGGGGGGGGGGGCCCGGTTCATAAAGTAATCGGCCAGAAATATGTTACAGTCCAAATATGCAGTACTTTTCAGCAGCTTCGCAGAGTCTCTGGCCAAACACCATATTTCATCACCCAAACCTTCTCTCTTTAAACATATTTATATTCTCACATGTCGTTATAAAATCAGTCAGTCTAACCTGTGGGTCTCTGAAAACACTGCAGTCCTTGATTCGGAACAATGAACCACTGAACACACTGCAGCCTAAAAAGTGTGCGCACAGAGGCGCATTAAAAGCCGAGCAGCTCGGCATGCTGACAAATTGAGCTACTGAAAACTTACACGTTTTGGCGAGCACCCATAGAAAGCTGCCGAGCACAATGCTCCCTGGCGTTATAATACGAAGAGCTGCTGAACACTGTTTTATGTCTTCTGGCACTGACATAACGAGCTACTGAGCACAGCGTGGCCTCCCTGCCACTTCGAAACAATGAGTCACTGAGCACAGCTAATAAAATGGCCCTGCCCTAAATATCCCCATTTTTTTTAAAAAATGTCTGACACCAAGCTGTAACAACTGATCGGTGTTAATGTTCTGCGAGTTCTGCTAAACTTGCTGAATCGTGACAGAGAGTGGAAAGGAAACAAATGGCTATTAAAGATAAATTCCTTTAGGACAGATACATGTGTTGCAAGCAACAAAAAACAGAGAACAAGCTATTAGCGGAATATTGAGTGAAAATGTTTGTGTTTATGTGTGACGGAGTGGCAGAAAATCAGGTGTGCGGTATAAAACATATATTAACAATTCAGGTTATAGCATTACACTTTTTCCTCAAGAAAGAGTCATGCATCAGTCTGAAGAATATAGGAGGACAGGTACAGTGACATAGGTGCAACAACATTGCATTTATTACAGTGTTTGGGCTGCATATAATACTTTTAAGAACTGAGTACTTGCATTTATAATTTTATGAAGCTGTGACTGGAATGCACAGTAATTACTCAGGGTATTTCTTGGCAAATGCTTTCATCCCAAAAGACGTGCATTTTACAGTTAACCCTTCCTTTATAGCTGAACTTTCTATTTCTTATTATTTTTTTTGCCAAAAACCAGTTTGGGTTAAGAAGCCTTCGTTATGTAAGTGTATGAAAGTGAAGACCTCTGCTGGGACTTGAGCAAGCCTCATTACTGGGGCGCGGGTGGTTGGCAGGGGGGGGAGGGGGGAGACATTGACATTTTTAATGGAAGGGTATAAGGTTTACAAGGTGTTAAGTTTCTCTGGTTTTATTTCTCAGAAGTGTGATATGAAATTCCATGAATCCGCCCCCCCACACACTTTGCCTTCTTACCTACAATGAAATTCTGAGCCAGAGAGTAACAATTGTAATTTACTATCTGACCAATTCAATAGGCAAATCTGACACAGATATTTGCAAATCTTATACAATGCCTTGTCTCCATGAGATAAAAATGACTTTTTCCTAAGAAATTTGGCAGTCTTGAAGAGCAGATATGACAGTAAGCGGCACAGAGATTCGGCAGTGATTTAAATAGTCTTTCGAGTCACCGTTCTGTTTTTATTACAGACAAGTAGCAGGGTAAGCTTCTCTGAACACATTAAGAGTGCGATATTTGTTTTCCTTACATTTTTAAATCATTTAAATATTTGCCTATACAAGAGATGGTTCCCTTTATTTACAGGAGGGCTGTTGTAATTACAATAAACAAGTTCATTAAATATGCTTTCAATTATCATAAGAGTATGAAATGGCCAAGCTAAACTTAAAATAGACTTTGTTTACTGAACTTAAGCTTTGTTGATTGAGTCCAAAAGAAAAAAAAACTCAGTATAATCGCCCTATCTTTAGGGAATGCAGTAAATATGTGAAATTCATTAAATGCAGAAGAATCAGCAGGGGTGTGGCTTTCTGTCACACACTGAATAAAGCAGATAGATTAAACCATGGCACAGATATTATGCAGAGGAAGGGCATCACACTGGCATTACAGTGGACGTCGCGGTGGATATGTGCTCCCTTAGCAGAATATTAAATCCTCTTTTTCCTATTTAGTTGCTGCATGCGAGTTGCCTGCTTACCCTGTCTGGCATTCCATTTAAGTGCCTTATTTTAGAAGTGTTTGATTGCATTTTAAAATGTCTGCGGGCTACCCCACACAACAGACTGAGAAGCACAGCTAATCTGGCATATTAAATGAAAAGCATAAATGGTGATTTCACTGGCGCTGAATATACCGAGCAACTGCCTTAATATGCCAATTAATATATTTTGAACAACACGTGTAATAATTAGGCTCTAAGGTAAACCCAGTCCAATACTGGACAAGCAGTATTGCATTTGGAAGGAGAACATTTAATTAATTTATCTGATGATTTTATCCAGAGCAACTTATAGTAAATGTTACAATTTTTATGTGTGCTCCCTGGAATTTGAACCAATAACCTTTGCGTTGTTAGCGTAACGCTCTGCTTGTTCAGTCATATTACAATTGCAGTAAGATGTTTCAACACAGGACGTTTCGAGTTTACAACACTCACTCCCATAAATACTTTAAAATAATGAGACGTGAGTGTTTCAGCTTATGCCGTTAGCATCGTACTTACGGACTACGTGGATGAACTAGTTTGGTTGCGCGGCAGAATAATACACAGTAATGCGGCATATGAGTGAGGGAGTTGACGTCCCCCAGGTATGCTTACCTATGCCATTTTGGACTGTTAAAAGCGCAAGTGTTCCGTTTGTGAAGAGGAAAGCCATCACGATGGAAGTGAAATTAGATCAGAAAAAAGGTGTGTTTCGACTTACACCAAAATTCGGGTTACGTCACTGGCGTAGGAACGTTACTGTGTCTTAAGCCGAGGACCCCCTGTACCTTTATTACATTACATTTCATTTAGCAAACACTTTTAGCCAAAGCAACATACTATTGAGAAAGGCAGGTCAGATAGTTCCTGGAGCAAATGTGGATTAAGGGCCTTACTCAGGAGCCTGACGGTGTCATCACTCTGCTGACAAAGGGATTTGAACTGCTGACCTTCCGATCACCGGCACAGCATCCTAACTTTTTAGCTGCCAACAGTTATTTACAAGGTATTAATCAAAGTCACAAAACTGTTTTAAGCCACAATAGAAAATATTTACAATGTATCATTTGTCAATATACAGTTTTTAGCCTTGACTGGCAAATGAAAGGCCAAACTACACTGATATATCTGCTTCACAATGAGACCCATTTGTAGCATTAAGAATGCATTCCAGAATACCATGCAATATTCGAAACACAAGTTCTTCCATTCTCTGCCGTAACGGGAATAAAGCTGATCATTCATGCTCGTTGTGTTTTTTAATAGCTATTCTACAAATAGCACGGAAACACCTGAAAATCAGAAAGATGACTGGCCTGCGTATTTAAAAATAGAGAATGATAAATATTGAGTCACATTCACGGCAGTTTAAATTAGCATTTTTTCCCCTCAAGGCTGGATATATTGTCAGCAAAACGTTACTGCTGAAAAATGCAGACACGCCGATTTTCCTGGCACGAAACCTAAAAATCTTACAGCTGCACTATGGAAAATAGCAGCAAACACAGAGGGCACGCTTCCTCACTTCTGAAAGTTTTAATTGATTTTAAAAGAGTTTCCTCCATGGTCGTGTCTCTTTTTTGTTCCTTCTTCCTAATGCATCATATTGTCTTGTCCATTTACATTTTGTGGTATTCTAAGTATAGTGAGATATTATAGTGCTCTCTGGGTTATTTTCATTCAAATTCACAATCCATTAGCTCTCTCTGAAGGAACGTCTTTTTCGAAAGCATATGTACGACTTTTTATAAGTGTTAATTAGTTGAGTTTAATTAGCTTTGAGTAGCTCTGTCTTTTATTAATTTAGCCCTTAGCTATATGCCGCTAATACTACTAAATAAAAACGCATGTTGGAAAAGGAGGTCGAGGTGTCTCTCATGCAGCTTCCTGATTGCTGTGCACGTTCTTGTTCTTCTGGTGTCTGTATGTTTTTTTTCTTTTTAAATCCCATATTCCAAGTAGAAGCAAGGAAATGGAATAAAATGAGTGTGACACCCCATCACAGTCTAATCTAACCTAAAAGCTGTTATTGAAAATGGATGGATTTTTCAAATAAGGTACATCTTCATTTTTTCTTTCAGATTTACAAGCAATACATTTTTATTTCACTTTTTGAAAGTAAGCCGTCAACAAAGCTTGCTCGTAGCATTAATGATGCTATACGCCACCATGATACAGTAAATATGTTTTAAACAGAATTTACACCTAATATATAAAATATGTACATTTTTACAAATTTTACTCAAACGTTTTACTTGCTATGTGGTTTTTAAATAATAAAGATTTTTTTGTATTTTTTAACAGTCACATTTTATGTCATGTTCAGACTGAAATGTACATCAGAGTTTTTAATGTCACATGCCACTAAGCTGAAGGGGTGCTTAAGTAGGGAAATGGGTATGTTGCTTACAGTCATTTATTGTCATTTTCTGACAAAGGTCATCAAGATTCTCCTTTTTCTGTGGTCAGAAAGCATTCCAGCTAGCTAGCTTGCATCATTTGGCGTGAATGTGGCTGACATGCTTCCCCTTTGTATCTCCTTTGTATTTCTACAGAGCTGATTTGATGACTTACTCAAACGTCCTGTAGGGAAACAGGAGAAACGGCATCAGGGACCCACAGACATTGTTTTACTTTTCTTGTGTTACCACAACATCTAACAGACCAGGCAGTGCATTACGATGCTGGTAAAATTGTTACATGATGCTTATACATCCACAAGACGTGAGCCGGTAATTGATAGGGCTGTTAAAGGGCTCCTCGTGTAAAAACAAAGACTAAATGTCAGCACAGGATTGCAGATTTAAAGATTTGGTACCAGGGAAATAATTTAAAAAATGGGTCAATTCTTAATTATTAAAAAAACAGGCCAAATCCAGATTGAACTCCCTCTCAGGAGTCCTTAAGTGAGGTTTTAAATGTGTTTGGTTGCTCCCTCAGGTCTTCCAGAATAGTCTGTAATAATTCTTTCATGTCTTAGTGAATAATCACTTATTCAGTTTATAGGAGTGTGTAATCATTACCACAGGTATTAGTATGTAATCACCCTTTCAGCTTGTAGGAGGGTCTAATCATTCCTTACGCTCTCAGGAATGCAGAGTTGCTCTTTCACTTCTTCTGAGTATGCAATCACTCCCGTCGTTCAACTCGGTATATTTGCAGAGCAGTTAGCCAAACCAGGTCCCGTAGCTGCTGAGGGTGTGAAGAGCCAGTACACATATACACTTAATCACACAAACACAGCTCACATTTTCTGTAGCCTTGGATAAACCCTGTTTACTCACAGAATTACGTTAACTGAATACCAAGCATGGATGACCTTCCACAAACACCAAAATCTTCTAGCTAGCTAACCTTTCCGAAAGTGGCATTTACCGGGGGCACCTTTTTGCGTTGTCACTTTTTCTGAGGTTTTTTTCTGTTGTTTCAACCTGATGCCGAGTCTCGCTAGAAGAATAAATGTCCCGGAAAAGTTCTAGAATGTACAGCTTCTGTTGACATGCCGCCAGCACAAATGCCAACGTTTGTGGTCACTGTGAATAATATGGTTCTAAGCTTTATTTATGCCACTTTTCTCCGACAGTTACTAATCTCGGAAAGCATGTGGCCGCACGGCTGCGTGCTGAACTGTGCCAGGGGACGCCATCGGGCTGTCTGCGGCAGCAATGGCCAGCTGTACAAGTCGCAATGTGCCTTCCAGAGAGCCCAGTGCGGCAACTTGCAGCTGAAAAAAGTACCCCATGCCCACTGTACAGCTGCCAGGGAACCTGAAAGAGCGAAAGGTGTGTGTGTGTGTGTTGTCCTTACGCAATGGATAACGTGAGGAAAAATGCGCAGCCCTGACATTTTGCACCGAGATGAATTGCATCACGATGAATCATTTTAAATTTGTATTGCAATGAATGTGGGAAAGGAGAGGCAACACTTGCAAGTAAACAGCGAAGATGGATTGTAGAGCCATCGGGAAGGATGGAAAGCAGAAAGAAGCAGAGCAGGGCCAGCTGAATGACGCTACTGTAGCTTGTTTTTACTTCAAGTATGTCTTAAAGTGAGAGAGAAGAAAGACAGGGCATGTAATATACATCAAAAGGCCGGTCATTGGAGCTGGGGAGGGATTCTTCTTTATCCCGCAGATCAGGTCAAGTCTAAATGCCAGCTTGCTCGAGATAAGGCTTTGGAGTCAGTGACCAGTAGCGGCACAACCACCTTCTTCGTCCCAGAATGCTCCGAAGAGGGTACTTATCTTCAGGTACTGACCCTCAGTTCTTTCTAGGGGCAGAATGAGAGAAGGGCTCATCGGAGTTTTACTTATGCAACGATGTTCTGAGGGCAGAAGGAAAAATGATTGGTTCAGAGAGATAACCAATCAGATTGTAGAGGAGGTGAGTCTAAGCAACTAGAGGATCAACCTATCAGGTGCTTGAACCCAACTCCTCTGCAGTCTGATTGGTTACTGCTCTGAACCAATCATTTTTTTTCCTTCTGCCCTCAGAACATTTTTGCGTAAGTAAAACTCCCACAAGCAGGAGGTGCCCAGAGTTGGACTATCTACAGTAGCTAAAGTATGTCTGGGTTCCTCTCAGGTACAGTGTCACAGCCAGACGGGATACTGCTGGTGCTCGACTCCAGATGGGAAGCTGGTCAGTGGGACCTCCGTCCTGCACCAGAGACCCAACTGCACAAGTGAGCCATCAAGATAACATCCATATCCATGGTGGCGTATAAAGGGACGAGGCCACAGGGGCACTGACCCCAGCTGAAAGCTGATTGGCCCCTGCAGTGCTCCCTTCCTTGTCACTCACTGATTCAAAACATTTGATTGGCCAATGATAAAATTATGAAATATGGAGCCACTGATACCCCCCACATGAAAAATTCCTAGATTCACCCCTGCATATTCATAAGTGTGTCTTACATCTTCACTAACATATGCATGAGGACTCTAAGAGTATGTTTGAAATATACTATGCTTTCTCAAACATTACATGCAGTTTACAGTTTATATACCTTTTTGGTTACATATAAATACATTATTGTGAAATATATTGATTAGTATTTTTTATGTCGAAAAGGTCAGGTGCCTGAAACCTTGATGCATGTGGAGCATAAAGGTAAGGATTTGTTTCTTTAAACTTCTTACATATAAATACATATGGTATTACGACCATTACCTTACCATTGCTGTGCAGGGTATATGCAAGTCTTTTGTAATATTTAACCTGAGTCATGGTATATCTTCACCCATGATATATCTTCATCTAGAGGGCAGCAGAGTGAGCCCGACACCAGACTCGAGCCTGAGCAACTCCTCTAACTCTCCGACAACAGGTGACAAGAGTCACAATGCTAACATGAGGCGATAATGCTAACAGTTTCTGTTTCTATACACACTGAAGTGAGCCGTTCTACACCTTTAATTTGGCACAGAAATAACAGCCCCTCCCTTCTGGGTGACCATTCTGTTGAACTCCGACCCCAAAGGGAATCGCCACGTTAGGCCCCCTGCAGGTGAGCTGGTGTAATGCAATAAATACACAGATACCGTATTTCACAATTAAATGGCATTTCAGCAATACTGAAAATGATTTGGATCACATGAAACCATATATAAATATTAATACTATATAATATTTGCTAGTGTGCATACTGTAAATGCTTACTATATCTTTAATATTAAAGGTCTGCACATTGTTGCCTCGGCAACCAGCCTCCCTCACGTGTCGTTGTCTTTGTCATCATGGAATCTCGCATTTCTCACTTTTAAACTTTTCAGTGCTGTTAATTTTGCATTTTTAATAATGGAAGTATTATTTGCAAATTTCCAAATTCGTAGGAATCTTCCGCCCTTTAAGCCTTGCAAATATGAATGGGTGACTGAATTTATACAGTTGTGTTTTAGGCTTCAAAAATTTTTACTAGACCTGTGTGTGTGTGTCTGTCTGTCTGTCTGTCTGTAGTCATGTATATATTATTATATTGTGGGGACCAAATGTCCTCACAGTGTGATAAAAACCTGTTATTTTGATATTGTGGGAACCATTTTTTTCTGTCCTTACAAGAGGAAGCTCAGTTTTATTAAAATCTGTGACTGCAATCAAAAAATTAAAAATGCCAAAAGTCTTGTATTTTGTTTGGTTACTTATGGTTAAGGTTAGGGCTGGGTAGGGGTTAATGGTGTCATTGTTGGGATTAGGGTTTTTCCCATAGAAATAAATGGACGGCCCTCACAAAGATATAATTACGAACTTGTGTGTGAGTTTTTTCAATTTTCATATATATATTTTTTTTTTTACTTTTTTTAAATTGCAAAAATGACAAAATAACAAAATTAAAAATGTTTAGCCCTCTGTGAAAGTTGCTTATGGAAATCCCTTGCAGGGACTCATATTGGATAAACAATTATGCAGAATTTCTGTATGGATTGATTGAACAAAGTTGTTGTTTTGACAAACAGTCACATGACTTGGAAGCAAATTCACTACGCGCACGGGGATGGGACTGGTTGCCTTTTTGTCCTTTGTGTGTGGCCCGACACCTTCAACCTTGGCCATTTGATGTCTCATTTGATAGCTTATCAGCCCCGCATTAAAAAAAATCAATGAGCAATTTATCTTTAGCAATTTTTCAATAAAAGCCGGTGTGTTTTTATCAGTATGCGATCGGTGCATGAGAGAACCTCGATGTCCTTTTGCTCTGTGTGTTTGCCATAATGTGGGCTTTCTCCTCACGCGGCGCGCCGCATGTACGCAGAGATTCCGCGGCCGTGTGAGCGGGAGCGAGCGGCACTGCTGGCGGCGGCCGCACCCCTGCGCCTCAACGAGGAGCGCCACGTGCCGGAGTGCAGTGCCGACGGCCGCTACAGTCCCGTCCAGTGCCACGCTGCCACTGGCTACTGCTGGTGCGTATGGGTGGACACCGGCCGTCTGCTGCGCAGCACTTCAGTCAGGTAACACACCTGTACACCCGCCGGAACGTGACAGACACTGAATGAAATCAGACGTACTTTGGGGAAATGGGAACATAAATCCCGGTTTTCTGACGAGTTGAGCTACCTATCCAGATGTGCTATCGAGCCTTTCTGCGCATGTGCATGTTCCACCGTTTTTCGATTAGGGATAGGTTTTAGGATTTAGGGTTAGGGTTAGGGTTAGGGTTAGGGTTCGGGTTAGAGTTAGGGTTATCATTTGGTGCTATGGTAGCCTAACTCGACAAAGTAGCTCAACTCGACATGGTAAATAGAAATTTATCTTAATCTTCATTTATTCCTTAAACTTTATTGATTCCAAGGGGAAATGGTTGTGAATACAGCAGGAAGTGCGTAGAGAACAAACGGCCGTACATATAGTGCCAAATAAAGGTGCAAAAAAATTAAACATTACAAAGCACATAAATAAAATATACTGAAAAACAGAATATTAAGGAATATTAATTAAATAAATAACTAGTAATAATAATAATAATAATAATAAATTAGCCATGGAATGGAAATATAAGCGAAACAGCAGGCTGTGGCACGTCAGCTTACTCCAACCTGCGTGTAGGAACCAGCTGCCAGACTGCAGTAAGGAGCAGAAGCAGGCTGGCCAAGGTCACAAGGGCTACAAGGACAGGCCTTTACCGGGTGAGTCCTGCCACCTTTACCTCCAAAGTGTTGTAAGACTGTCCATCAAAATTTGTTTGTGCAAAGTTCTAACAATAACAATAACGTTTTCAACCAGCACAAGGAGAGCCAGAGTCAGTAATCTCAGGATGTAAAATAATCTGTTTATGATTTAAAAATACCATTGCCATATTCACCAAGTTCTACAGTCTTTATTTTTGTCATTGTTGATGCTAGATATGGACTGCAAGAGACAGAGGCCGTTACTGACGTGTACATGGCCCGTGTTTTCATGCTTGTTTTGTTTGGTAAAATGGAGCCCACAGGCCCCGTAAGGCTGCCGAAAATAGCGCCTGCCCAGGTCGCACCGATTACCACTAACAATAGTATAACCCAAAGGGTGCGGCTATGAGTTAGGAAGAGGGCAGAGACAGCCATGCAGACAGTCGGGGGGGGGGGGGGCGGTGGTTGTTAGAGGTAATGTGGCCGGGCTGCTGGGTTGCGGGATCGTTTTCAGCGCCTGTGTAGTGTTATATAGCAG
>JAODKC010000039.1:8092461-8114234 GCA_026777985.1 Mormyrops attenuatus
CTTTTTGGGTTGGGGGGGTGTTTTCCGGAACCGCCCCGGGGCGGGGGCCAATTGGGCCCCCGGCCGCGTGGTTGGGGGGCCCCTTGGGCCCCCCCCCCCCCCCCCGCAGCCCTCAGCCCTTCCAGGTTGTCGGTTCCTCACGATACAAGTGTTGTTGCAGTGTGGAGAGACTGTGTAGCCAAGTATGACATTTAAAAGTGTGGTTTCTGTTCGAGCTATAAATCAGAGTAAATAGACAACATATAATGTGAGGTATGGCTAGACATAGGAGAGTGGAAAGAGTGATAAATTAGAAACTGGGATCCCGTGATGCATAAGCAGCTATGGAAGATGGATGGATGGATGGATGGATGGATGGATATATATATACACACACACACACACACACACATAATATGCAGAGAATATTTAGTGAGCTATACTATTAACTGTGTTTATTGTGTCTCTCAGTCCCCCCCCAAGACATCTTCACTTATATACAGTGTGAAGAAGACCAAATCCAGGTGAAGACCTTCCTGGGTGTGGAGGTCCATCTTCTGTCCCCTGCTCGTCTCAGTGGCCTCCCCAGCAATACCCCCCCACCCCTCCAGCTCCCGCCATTTTGCAGAGTACAGCCATACTTTCTTCAGCAGTGGGCCCAGCTATTACTTAATGCCTGGTTATACAACAACTGAAGCTTTTTCATTTTGTCTTATCTTCAATCTGTCTGGCTGTTAGTCACAAGGCGGTTTATGTTTGTTATTATACAGATATTCCAGTGTTACACTTGAATTCCATGTCTCTTGTGTACATCCTTTCTTTCGCCACGTCCTGCCTTCTATCTCCAGTAGTTTTCATTCCATTATAAATCTGTCATTTTACCATTATAAGTCTAAATACTTTGTTAAACTAAATAAATTAATTCACAGTAATCCACAGAATCTCTGAGTGCTGGACACCTAAAAGTGAAATTGAGAGTCTATTCCTCCACCTTCATAGACTGATCGAGTGCATCTTTGTCAACACCAGGGGGAGCCAGCTGCTACACAATTCTATTGCTAGGTGCAAGCTGTGTTAAGTACTCATGTCTACACATTGTTTTATGTTTCTAGATGCAATTCAGCTTCTCATGCCAGGCATTATCAATCTGTGATTATGAAACACCAAGCTAGACCCTCAAGGAGGCTAAGTGGTTGACGTATACAGCCATGAAAAAAATTAAGGGACCACAGCAAGATGGTGGTTCTCTGTTTCTCATTAATGAAGGGCTTCTTCCTTGCTTTATGGGCCTTCAGTCCTGCTTCTAGTCACCTGATATGAACTGTCCTAGTAGTGCACTTCACACCTGTACTTAATGCTTCCCATTCCTTTTGAAGGTCACTTGATGTCATCCTCCGATTCATGAGAAACTGTTGGATAAGTTACCGGTCACCTCTGGCATTAGAAAGTCGCTTCCGCCCTTTAGCTGGCCGGTTTCTGGTTGTTCCCAGTGTCTCCTGCTTCACCTTGTTCTTGTGTACTGCTGTTTTAAAAATGAACCTGGAAGGAGCCTGCTGCTCAGCGTAGACTATGTATATATGTATATATATATGTGTGTGCGTGTGTATATATATATACAGTATAGCACTCATAAGCTCTTTGCTATAACTTTATTAGGAACACTGTTCTAAAATGGGGTATAGGGCCCCTCCTTTGTTCTATAAAACAGCATGAATTCTATGTTGTCATGACTGCATCACATAATTGTTGCTAATGTCCCATTCCGCCACATCCCCAAGATGCCACGTTGGGTCCAGGTCTGGTGAGTGGTGAGGCCACTGAAGTGCACTGACCACATTGTCGTGTTCGAGGGACCAGGTTCGGCTGATTGGTGCTTTGCGCTGTGGTATATTATCCTGCTGGATGTAGCCGTTAGAAGAAGGGTAATATGTGGCTATAAAGGGATTAACACGGTCAGCAAGAATACTCTGATAGGCCATGGCATTTAAATGATGCTCAAATGGTATTAGTGGGTCCAAGTCACATTCATAACTGTATGAATATATATGGACAGATATTTTGTTACTTAGCAGAATATTTCATTACTTGGATTCTTTTCTTTTGCATTTTGGATTTTAACAATAATACATGAGCAAGCCTTTGCATTATTAATACCTAAACATGCAGGGTTTTTTATTGTATTCATCTGAAATCCAATTAGCAAAGCGTATGCCTTGTGACTCAGCCTTTTACATACTGATAGTTACTGAAATGGTAAGAGAAAATCTACTTTGGAAAATATCTGTATTTATTGATTTTAACTGTTGACAGTAGAAATGTGAAGGATTGCTTTATATTAATGATGATAAGTTTAAAATTTAAAAGAAATTTCACCTAGTCATAACTTGCTTCATAAAACTTCTATAATAGCTTTGTAATTCACCAGAGACAATCGAATAGTGTTTGTTTGTAGGAATTTTCAACCAGCATAGAAATAGAAAGAACTAAAGAAAAGATTAGACCCACAACCTTGGTTTGTCAATCATAAATGATATAATGTGTCATACATGATATATGATACGTTGCTTTTTTGAATTTTCAAAATACATCAATGTGTCAGCATTATACTGCACTCTGTAATACAACTGTAAACTCACTCTGTCCTCTGCCGGCAAATATAAAATTTTGGAAATTTTTCACATTCACCTAACCCAATGTTTCTCAAACTGGTCCTCAGGGACCCCAAAACAGTCCATGTTTTTGGTCTCTCTCAGAGCTGGGAGGGAGCAAAAATGTGCACTGTATGGCTGAAGGGAGCAAAAACATGGACCGTCTGGTGGCCCCCAAGGACTGGGTTGAGAAACAGTGATCTACCCAAGTACAAAATCCCTCTCCTAAAGTCCCCATGTTCTGAATAATGCATTAATCCATCCATTATTCACTTTTCCAGTTAGGGTCGCAGTGATGTGACACATACCCCGGACAGCATTAGGGACGGAGAGAAACCAGGGGAGGACACAAGTCCATCACAGATTAGACATATGAACTGTCACTAACACCGGGACTTGCTAAGCATAAGTTGATTTCACTAAGCTGTAAATCATGTCTTTGAATTGTGACAGGACACTAAGGAATCCAGTGAGAATGTGTAAATCCCACACACAGTGCTGTCCCCGTACCACTACCAGTGTACCAGAGTCTGTAGTGATGTGCTTATAATTTCCCATTGTCGAAATGTTCAGCTAAATAAGCGAAGCTCTACCCTGCTGGGGGGATGGCTTAGTGGGTTAAGCCTCTGTACCTGTGCTTGTGGTGACAAGGTCACAGGTTTGAGCCCTAGCAGAAGAGTCACAGCTGTATTGGGCCCTTGAACAAGGCCTTTTGGCCCCCTCCCAAAAAACTCCAGGGCACCAGATAAGTGCTCTGATCCCTGCGATTTGACCCCATGTGTGTGTGTGACATAAATATGTGTATATATATAACTGTGTGTGAATGTCTCAAAGGAGAGCAAAGTGGGAGAAGAAGCACTGCGATATACTTGTGTGAATGGCAAGTGAAGGATCACTTCATGTATTGGTAATAGTGATCACCTGTAGCCATGTAAGGCAATTCTGCACAAAAACAATATTGAATCAAGTGATGGCTTCAGGTTGGGAAGAGGGTGCTATGTAAATACTGAGATGCAAAACGAATAATGACTTAACACTGAAATTTTGACACATCTTATAACATCTTCCAACCACTTACCCTAGTCAGGCTTATACACCTTTGATAGCATTAATTATAATATTAAAACTAGTAATGGTATATCATGGTAAAGCGATTAAAAATAAGTCTACAATTGAGAAATGATTGACCCTATTGAGATTAGAAACCAGAGGTTTCTAAATTGAAACATATTCAATATAGAGGAATAGTACAGCATTGACTCCCAGGATGTACTCATGCATTTGGGCCACCTTTTAATCCCACTGTCACTTTGGGACACAAGCAGGATGTTCTGGACAGTCCCAGCAGCATTGTCAGTCAGTAGCTCTGAGCTGAGGGAGAAAACATTGTCAGTAATGATGCTCGTCATGTTCAAGCGGAGAAAGTTCCAGAAAGTGACGCCTCAGGGTCTGACTGCAAGCTGCAAGAGTGATGTCCTCTGAATCAGCCCTGTTTTGTTCATCCTTGCCCCGACATTTTCTAATGAACAATTGTTTGAGGAGAAATGACAGCTAACGCCCACGTTCATGGGAGATTTTGGCTGCCAGAGACTGACGACGGTTCCTCAGATGAGAACAGAACTATTCCTGTTTCACGGTACCAGAGTAGTGTGAAATAAAGTGCAAAACAACGCTGAAGATACTCGGCATGACTAACCGAACTTTGCGTTGTGATGAGAGTAATAATACAGCCATCCGTCTTACATATGGCCTCTCCAGTACAGAGTCACTGTGGACCTGGAGCCTGTCCCGGGAAACAAAAAGCACACCGTGGCTGCCGATCGCTGAGTATGGGCTCACACATTCAAAATCACACATTACGGACATTCTAATAACACTAATTTTCTCAGCCACAGAAGTACTGGGAGGCAACCTGCATGAATATGGAAAGAACATGTACACATCCCCAATAACAAATTATCGTTACTAGCCATAATTCGATCATGTTATCTGAAGGCTACATGGTGTCCAAAATAATGAATACACCCCACCCTCCAATATTGCTCTGTGGACGGATGGACATTATTATTGTTGTAACTTAAACAAAAAGACTATTTACTGTAGGTACTCAAGCAGCATGAGTAAGGAGGAAACAAAAGAGCCGACTAGCTGATATTTATATATTGCATTACATGTGTCACAACTGGCATTTTATTATGACTACAGCAGACAGTAGGACTAAAAAATGTTATTATGTGAAAAGCTGAAGAGGAGTTTGTTATGTAACAAATTACACAAAATAAAAACAAACTGAGAAGACGTTTCCTTTGTCCTTTTATCTATCTCAGACTACCTAGATATATCTAATGTAATTTTGATTTTTCCTTTCTTTTTGTTTGCTTTTTCTCCCCTTTATATTCAAAAATAATGGTTCTATATGTAGTTCTTCTATTGTGCATTTTTCCAAAATGTGGATGGACTCAAATGCCATTGGTAAAGGGGGCAAGGATGCGTGTATTAACTGAGTCTCTATTAGCCTATATGCTGGTTCCTCCCCAACATATTTACCTTTTACATAACAATCCTGCAGACGTAGGTCTATAGTCATATACTTGATGCTTATTTAGTTTAGTAAGCCCACTTTTTCCAAGTACTAATTTTATAGGTGTAACAAAAAAACAGTTTAAATCAGAGTATAAGTCCGAGTGCAAGTATTAACGATAACAGCTGTATCTGTTCCTCATGTACCTTAAAAATGTACCTCAAAAGGTACATTTACCTACAGCTAGGGTGCAGCCCCAGTGACAAGCAAAGGTACAAACTGGTACTTTTTACTCTGACAGTATAGAAGGAAACTGGCCAAGACCTAATGAAATGGAACCTAATGAAAGTCATAGACCCATTCTTTCACTGTTACTGCATATTACTCTGTGTGTGTGTGTGTGTGTGTGTGTGTGTGTGTGGTCTGGGTATATCTTACCCTGTGGGGACCTAATGTCCCCACAACGTGATGAATACCTGTTTTTTTTTTTTTTACCTTATGGGGACCAGGAAATTTTTGTATTTCCTGGTCCTCATATGGGAAAACTCTATTTTATAAAAATCCGTGACTGCAATCAAAAAACTAAAAATGCAAAAACTCTTGTATTTTGTTTGGTTACTTATGGCTATGGTTAGGGCTGCATATAGGGGTTAATGTTGTCATAGTTAGCGTTACCATTTTTCCCATAGAAATGAATTAGCGGTCCCCAAAAATGATTATACAACTGTGTGTTTGTGATTGTGTGTGTGTGTGTGTGTGTGTGTGTGTGTGTGTGTGTGTGTGTGTGTGTGTGTGCGCGCGCACAGCACCCTGACATGTATTCTCAGACCGGTTTTGCAGAGCAGGACACTTTAGTGCATGATAAATTGACCTAAATCATATCAAAGCAGAACTGAATGGGACCATAACATTTAACCCTTTTAATCTCATATCTTAGATCATACATGCAAATGAGTATGTGTTATGGGATGGTGTCTGGCTCTGTGCGTGTGATTGGAAGGTCAGCGGTTTGAATCGATGAAAACAATGGTTCCGTTAATTTTTCATTGGTCCGCCCCGACCCTATTTTCATCGGTGAAACCTCTTATATTTGTTACACAATTTTGCATAACCTGAGGTTTGTTCTGTTTCATTATAGCAGATATGCCCATATCCGAACAGATTATTTAAATGAAATAACAAAATAGGCCTGTAATGCTTGTCGGAATCAGCGCAGGTATCCAGTAGCTGTTCGGGCACCCACAGCTAGCCGGGACAGATGTGTAGGCTGCTATGAAAGAGGCCAAAACTGCGGAAGGAAATTCAGGACCAATGATTAAAAACAGCAAGTGACATTCACGTAAGTCATTTTTAGATCAAGGTATTTACAGACACACATGGCGCGTGTCGTGGCATACTTCAGCGACATGTGCATCTCGCATCATCACAAATCAAACCCCTGATTTTCAGCAACGTTACTGTAACCTACGACTAAAAAGTTGGGCTCTCGCATAGAAGCGATGCCGAAAACGGCTCGCAAGTGTCAGATGGTGCAACAGAAATGTTCAATGTGAAGGTCATTAGTAAAAAAAAAACAATTATTCCTAAGCAACAGGATGCAAGAGATGCACATTATTCAGTAGTTTCGTTATTTTTTGCCCATGTATATTAGTAATTCAAATAACATCATAACGTTTACGGTTGATAATGGAAAATATTTTGCAGAAAAATCTAATTAAACTCAAAAGTCAACTTCTGATTCATTTCTGGCCTGGAAATGTCTGCTGCTTCTGTAGGACATTTGAGAACATTAATGATCCACATCGCGGTTTCACACACTGATTTCTGAAACCCCGCGGACAGAGGACACATTAACAATGTGTAATCGTAATTCGTCACGCCGTCTGATTTTCAAATATCATTGGGTCTTATTTTGAATGCTATGATCTTTGCGTGACTTAATGTGTTTTAATCTTACCCTTTAGAAATCGATATCTACATTGTTCAGGTCAGTGCCTCGTAATGGCTAAAATATGCATAAGCCTGTGCCATATTTAATTATAATTAACACATGTTAATTGACAAATATGTAATGCAACTTTTTTTTTTACACATTTTGTGTAATTATAAAGCACGTTAAATTGGTCAAGCAAGCATTCCCATTTGTTTGTTGTGATGTGGTCCATCTGTAATTCATGAATACAAAGATTTTACTATCAAAGGCATTAATGTAGGCTGTGTTGGCAGTGGCAGCCTCATTAGTGAGCGGTAACGACGTTGACGAAAAATGTATGACACCTAATGCTACAAATACATTTCCAAGACATTATATCCTGAATTTAACAATGAACCCTTGGGCGTAAATATCACAGGATTTTAGAATGATTGCTGATTGTTCTTCTTTCCAGAATGTCTCCTAATGTGTATAATGTCATGCTGTGAACCTTCTGTTGTCTGTTTATAAACCATATGTTTCCATGAACAGCTGAGATAAGGCAGAGCAGCCCATTGAAGGGTGTCAGGAATGCCCATCCATCCATCCATCCATCCATCCAATTTCTGTAACCGTTTGTCCTATTCAGGGTCTCAGGGGGTCCGGAGCCTATCCCGAAGGCTATGGGCACGCAAGGCAGGTATCAGGAGTATCACAGCAAAAATGTCTAACCATTCAATCCCAAGATGCTCTACAAGGACTAGAGCTGGCCCTGCTATGACTGGTCTAGAGCAGGGGTAGACAACCCTGATGCTGGAGTGCCAGGATCCAGCAGGTTTTCTATCCTACCTCGTCTTTCATGAATCACACCTGATCTCAGGCAGATAGTAAATCATCAGGTAGGATAGAAAACCGGCTGGATACCGGCATTCCAGGATCATGGTTACCTATCCCTGGTCTAGTGTGTACAGGTTTAATCTGCGATGAATCCCCTATTGAAATTCACTGATGTGAATCAATGTGGTACCGGACACTCCAGAAGCCTAATCTAACACAGCCAGACAAACACGGTGTTCTGTGCATGGTATAGCGTGGCTGCAGGGATAACAGCGTGGCTGCAGGGGTATCAGCATGGCTGCAGGGGTATGAGCGTGCCTGGAGGGATAACAACGTGGCTGCAGGGGTATCAGCGTGGCTGCAGGGGTATCAGCACTGCGCCAGCAGCAGACAGAGGTGCTAGGCAGTGCCGCATGGCATCACCAATGCCCCGCTGCTGGTGGCAAATAAAGCCATTGAGAGGCAGCAGAATTTAAAAAGCAAGGTTGTGAGTAGAAGGGAGGGGAGACGGGAAGGAGATCTTTGCTGTGCTTTCTCTCTGGTGCTGACCACTCTAGGATGTTCCTTCTGGAAGCCAGGCTGTGGTTTAACGTTTTCCACTTTGAGCCCGCCCCCTCCAGACTCTGACCAGTCTCTTATCCCACCATAACTTTTACAGGACTGGCATCCACTGGGGCAAAGGTGCAGGGGCATGAATCTTTGGTCCATCCTACATTCCCTCGGCCATAGCACTTTCGTCACTTGTTCCCCGCTCTGCACATCAGGATGATGTTACCATAACCAGCACATCTGAAATAACCTTGAGCCAGTTGCACCATGCATCCCATAGCCCCCTCCACCATCTTGTTCTGATCACGCTGTCCTTGTAGCAGATGTTATCCATGCGTCTAATCCTCGCTGTATCGATTATATCTGCTGTAGCATGCACACAACGTGAGGATCAGACAGGGAAACAAAATAATTGTGCAGCAGAAGCTGCTTGTGCATCGGGGGGATACAGCGTAATTATACAGGCAAAGGTCTGTTTATAGGGGGGGCAAATGAAGCCAAATTATAAATTATATTTTTAAAATATATATATTTTCAGTGTAATATTTAGGGAGATTATTACGTAGCTAAAGGAGGAATCGAAGCACATTTTTCTTGATTTAAATAATGATGACTGTCAGGTGCACAACAGACTGCAGTTGCTAATGTGAGTAGATACTTTCCTGCTTTCATAGTTATCGTCACTATCCAGTCTGGCAGCATATTGGGCAGAATTCTGCACTCCAAGCTACCATTCAGTTAGGTTCAATAACAGGATAACGTGGAATTAAAGTTGTGTTGAACACAAAGTGACACTCTGTAACTCATTGTTTTGTTACATTGTATCTCTTCCATTATCTATCTGATTAACCCCATTCTTTATCTGTTTTGCTGCCATTACATGTTGCCTGAATATCTCTGGTCTACACACCTGTTTACTCTATTTTTATCTTTTTTTTCTACCTTCTGTATCACAGTCTTTTGTTCTGACTGGTTTACTATATGAACATGCTTCACCTTATGACATACTTGAAGGGCATCTTCAGTTAAGGAAAATAATGACTTTAACAACGTATTAATCCCAATTTTTCATGCGACAAAAGCTTTCCTCACATAGAAATGATCACAAGGGTATCCTCTCCCAATATGGCCCTAGCTGTCTACGTTTTCCACTTCCTGGAAGCCTGAAAGACGAACTGAAACATAATCTTTCACTGCTTAGTCTTTCCTTGTAAAACATCTTAGAAGTTTCTAAGAAGAACACCTATCCTGTTGTCTTAGTGCTGCTCACAGTTACGTGGAGCAAACTGTATTGTCCCAGGTTCTGTAAACATGTTATTTAGATGTAAAATATTGAAGTTCACTGGCTTTCTTATGTTAAAGTTCATCATAACACTGTTCTGGTGCAATACATTCTACTGGGAGCTGGTTACATATTGGTTAAGTGAAATGAGCCAGAACCTAGCAGGTTAGAATGATCTCTGTTTTTGTACCATTGATCAGATATATAATTTTCAGCTACACTGACCACCTGACATAGACAACATCCTGTCTGTATAATATTTTTTTCACATTTGAAATTGTCACACTCCATTTATATTTCATATAACAACCCTCCTAACGGTTCCTCCGTAACACTTATCATCAGTTATAACCATATAATCTATTACAAAGAGATGTAAAAGTATAAGGATTGCAGATAATTATGGTCTTAATTATATATAGTTTAAAAGTCAATGTTCAACGGCAACAGAGGAGAGGAAAAAATCTTTCAGACAAATATAAGGCCAGCCGTTAACATGCGGCTGTGTCACCTAGTGTTGCATTTTGTCATGTTGAGCCAAAATATTTGTAGGCGTCTCTCTCTGGTTGGGCTCAGTTCAGCCATAATGCTGATTATGGAAATGGGAGATGAAGGGAAATAGAAAGAAGGCTGTTGAATGGGTGAAAAAAAAGCATAGAAAGATTTAAGAACACGACCTGGAAAGTTGAAAGTCGTATCACGTTCAGTTTAATTACTCGCAATTCTCTTTCACATGCTAATCATTCTTATTAGTTAAAAGATCTCCTCTCCTAAAAGTAATCTTTCCTCGGTGTTTCCTATAAGTCTTTGCTAAAATGATTGGATACCAATGAACAGAATTGGGTAATTCAGGTCCAGAGGGTAAAAGTCCAGACCAAGATTTTGTTTCAACCAACCAGTTGATCATAAAGAGTCACGGTTACAGAGTACTCAACTGGTTGGTTGAAACAAAATCCCGGTCTGGACTTTTACTCTCTGGACCTGAATCACCCAACCCTGCCAATGTACAGATATCGGAGCTTTATTTATTGATTCTTTTTGTTTTTATAATTGGAGTTGCATTGTATTGCTACATTGTGAATTTGCTGGGTCAATAATGTGATCTCATTGGAGCACTCTACTATATACATGCATCATACATAAAATTTTAGGTTAGCGCCTAGCCTTGATTTATGTGTGAAAACTACACGATGCAGAGTCGTACTTGCTCTTGTTTTTTAATGGAACGCTGTAGATTTTTATAATTTTGGGGTAAATGTTAAACTTTTCCATACACTGCATATATAACACATCATTACGACAGATGTAAATATTTGTCTTATATGACTCCTTATCTTCTGAGTGGAAGACCTTGGTGACACCTGCAGCTAACCAGACGGGCTCCGATCCAGACAGTTTTAGCCAATTTCCACTTTATATTCCCCTCTTTGCCATCTCAGCGTCTTCTTTGCTACCGTTTCAGCACCTTCCTTTCCAGCAAATAAGGTCCCTTGTCAGTTTGGACAACTTTTTTTTCCCCAACAATGCATCTTGTCCCAGGGATTACTTAGCTTTTTGCACCATCATTCTTGAAAGCACCGATCGATGGCACACAACGCCCTGGGCACCCATTAAACAGGGACATCGCTGTGTTGGGAGGTCACAAAGCTGACTTTAAATGACCTTGGCTATGAAAACGATAATGTCATCTTATTGACAAATGCACAATCACATGAATATCAGATGTGGCGTAAAGTGACGTATCATAATCCATATCTTCACAGACGCGTTTCACTTATGACAAATATACAATAAAAAATATACAATTCCAATATCTCTAAGGTGAATTATTTGGGTCCAGAGAGTCAATCAATCATCCATATGGGTTCTCTGTGACTGAGACTCTTCATGCTCAACTGGTTGGTTGAAACAAAGTTTTGGTCTGGATTTTTACTCTTTGGACCTGAACTATTCATCTCTTTCTAAGGCTCACAATATCTGCAATATCCATCATAAGAGAAACTGCCAAAATCCAGGGAGTTAATCACAGGATCTTCCCCTACCCTTCTGAACTAGTGTTCATTATTAAACAGATGTTTTAACAGTTCAAACATCTGTGACTGCCTCCTGAAAAATAACTAGTCATTAATATAGTTGATTGATGGAGAATGGTGACGAAATGACTCATCGTGTTCTTCCAGGGCTCTTAATTGGCAGTACATCTATTTACTTCCATTTTTAGTATCTTCCTTAATTTTAAGCTGTGCCTCTTTCATTTCCCATATATGTTTCACTACCCATACACAAATTTGTACTTTTGCTTGTCACAATTGTACCTTTAGCTGTAGGTATTTGTACCCTTTTAGGTACAGAAATGGACTCTGATGAACATTTCGGTAAAACTTATGCCACATCAATGCTGTTTGTACCTTTGGGATGTTCCTCAGAGTCCATTTCTGTACCGTAAAAGGTACAATTACAAGGGTACATGTTTTCACCCTTTTTTTCTGAGAGTGTACACCAGCATGCGGTAGTACCGCCCTGATCTCTTTTTCGGGTGTTAAAAACATAGGATATTACACGTCCATTATCATTCTGAGTTTGTAGTCTATTTGTTTACTTGGATAATACATCTGATTCCATTTAACCTACTGGCTGCATTGATCTCAGTGTTACACGTAACTGCATGGAGCTTTCATTGTCGACAGTAACGATATGATGTATGAAATGGTCGCCTGTTTTGCTAATGAGGCATCCCTGTCTTTTTATGCTTCATTTACATCAAGAAAAACACAAAACCAGAACGTTGTGACAAAGAGCTTCATCTAATATATTATTCACTTAAAAGAGTCCTTAGATGTCTCTAAATTATTTATTCACAGGGTGGCACGGTGACATAGCGGTTAGTGCAATAGCCTCACACCTTCCGCGATTGTGGGGTTTGATTCCCACTAAGACTTACATTTTATGTGAGTTGGGCTCCATTCATTAGTAATAATATGTGAATACATAGCCTATGTTGTGCTCTCCAGGGTGTCCCCTTGTCTCATGCTCTGTACTATCCATTGTCCCCTAATATACCTTCAGGATAATTATGTTAGCATTCAGCTAGCCTACTGTTTCCCTGTCATACCCATAACTTGATAAATGGTGAATATTTTTCCAAGGTACATTTATTAAACATCATTTAAAAATATCTTTTAATGCCCTAGATTGTGTATTGTTTGATGAATAACTATAAAAATCAACCAACGCTGCAAATCTTGCACTCTCTACGAAAACTGCTGGCCTTTCTCTGTTGCGGTGATGGCCGTCACATTTTTAAATAGCATAACTGGGACAAAAGTGAACTTCTTTAAGCTAGAAAATACACACAGTATAACAGACTACATTACAAACCAGTAATGGCAAAGTTTGCTTTTGGATAAACTCATTAAACTTTTCTCTTTTGTAAAAAAATGGCTGCACACAGAATATTACATCCAAACATGCCGCTGGATATTGCATAGAGTAGATGATCCATTGAAATTTGTTACGCAAGAAGCATTTTATGCTCCTCGATATCACTATTAATGCAAAATACATAGATCAGTAACAACATTAAGAGCACCTACCTAATACTGTGCATGTCCCCCTCATGCCACCATAACAGATCTGACCCACTGAGGCATGGACTCCACAAGACCTCTGAAGGTGTCCTGTGGTATCTGGCACTAAGACGTTAACAGCAGATCCTTTAAGTCCTGTAAGTTCTGAGGTGGGGCCTCCACGGATTGGACTTGATTGTCCAGCACATTCCACAGATGCTCAAATGGATTGAGATCTGGGGAATTTGGCATCCAAATCAACACCTTGAATTCTTTTCATTCATGTTCCTCAAGCCATTCCTGAATAAAGAAACACATCCACTTCAAGAACTGACTGCCCACTTGCCTAATATATAATCCTTCACAGGTGTCATTGTAACAAGATGATCAATGGTATTCACTTCATCTGGCAGTGGATTTAATGTTATAGCTGATCAGGATAAATAAATATGATCATATTTATGAACATAAATCTGTGATTATTTGAGAAATGTTAAAGAAAATGTAAAGAAAATTGTGAAAATGTGATGTCAGTCTTCAGACTAACCGTGTAATTTATTGCAAAGAAAGTAATTCAGGTCTATGACTAACAAACGTAGCAAGAAAAACAGAGAATGCATGATGTTTGAGGCTACAGTCTTTCTATTATAAAGAGGTATTAAAATGAAAACGTCAGCTGTTATATTGCTCAAGTTTTTGCAGGTAGGAAAAAATCCACTACAATTAAGGTAAAATCAATAAGCTAGGCCCAAAAACAAGCCTTGCAGTTTACGTGCATGAACATGCCGATTAAACTTTAAAAGGCCTAAACACATCACAGAAATAAATACAAAGTGGACCTAATCACCCTAATGGTCAAATGCTGGAACAACTAGCAGCTGCTCGCACAGTACTGCAGAATGGTTCACTCTATAGATTAATTTCTGATTTTATTGCATTCCTGCTTATATCCTCATCACTTATACCAACAGGATCACTTTGGGGGATCACTGGCAGGGTGTCTTTCATTCATAACAGGGGTAGCCACTGAAAAATAATGTTAAAAAATTATAAAAAGTTATTTTAATTGGGAACTTTCAGTTTATTAAGAGGATGAAGGTTCGGTCTTTAAGGTAGCCGTGATCCATTCATGCGTTATCAGTGATCTGGAGAATAAATGTCCTCCTCATTTTGTTGTCCTTTCTGTAGGGAGCCTGGAACCAATCGCAGGAAGCACAGGTTGGCGACACCCTGGATAGAATTTCAGTCCATTGCAGGGCACACTTACTCACAAACACTCACACACCATGGGAAGCTTAGGAACCCAGTGGAAGCAGAACTATAACATTCATCTATCTACCATCAAAATGCATGCTGTTCAGATGAAGTGATGACACTGAAGTACCTCAACAGTGTAGATAATGGTGTGATGATGTCCTGCAATGGACTCTCCTTGCCCAGAGGTGTAACTGACTTTTTGTTACGTGCTTCCTGGGAATGGCTCAAAGTGATAATCTGATTGAATTAATAATTTTTTTGTAGCAACCCTTATCAACCCTGATGTTGTAGTGGCGTCATGGTGACGCAGTGGCTTGCACTGCTGCCTCACACCGGCCCAGCTCTACGTGCACGCCTTGTGCCCATAGCTTCTGGGATAGGTGTCAGACCCCCACAACCTTGCATAGGACAAGCGGGGACAGAAAATGATGGATAGATAGAATGATAATTAGTGGTTGGAATGACCACCATCAAACACAATAGACCGTTACCACCAAGGCTGAGAACCTATGGATGTTACACTTTCACAGCCTTTCAACCAATATTCAGAGATGCTGACCAAGATTTTATTTCAACCAACCAGCTGAGTATTCTGTGACTCTTTATGCTCAACTAGTTGGTTGAAACAAAATCTTGGTCTGGATTGTTACTTTCCGGACCCGAACTATTCACCTCTGCCAACATTTCAAAATATATACTGTAAGCATCAGTGGGTATGACTGTTGCCTCACACCTTGAATCCTGTCTGCGCTCAGTGCATGTGTGTGAAGTTTGCTTATAACCCCCCTGTCGCAACAGGGGTCTCCCCCCACCCACAGTTAGGTGAACTGGCATGCGTGTGAGTATGTGTGCCATGCAATAGACCGCTGTCTCATCTTACCTCATGCCCTATTTTGCCTGGGACAGACTGCAGTGCCTCCCCCCCACCCAAATCCTGCACTAGATAAACAGTTGGAGGACTGGTGGATATTTAAAATCCTAAAAATCCTTAGGCATTTAAGATAAAGATCAGATAATCATAAATGATTTATTTTGAGGGCAGTGTTTCATGTGTTATTAGGGTTTTGTAAGTGCCAGTGAACTTAATAGGCTTAGTTTAAAACTTAATAGGCTTCATTTAAAACTCTTTTCATTATATAAAATCATTATTAAAATGTATCTTTTGCTGTTCAGTTCATGTGTCCTTCCTCTCTGCCTTTTGGGATTTGTCACTTTTTAATCTCCTTCCCTCGTACCAGTACTAATTTGTGGATCCATATTCCATCTTCCTTCAGGGTTGACACTAAATCGATTAAATCATTGTTTTAATTAGGACTAATTTTATTTTTATTCAAATTTGGTGTATTTTAAAGTTACTTGTCACTCCCAGATATATGTTTTATGTTATTAGAATATTTCTTCTTAATCACAATCACTTTCTCTCTAATGGTGTACTGGTTTTAAAATTGAGACCGAAACTGCGATGCAAACATTCAGTATCCCGTGTCATGGTTCTGGAAGACGGAACCCCGATGTGTCCCCCACTTCCCTCCCAACCTGAACTCGCTGTTAATAGTGCAGCCTGCTAAGCTCTCAGTTACGTTACTAATGTTACAAAGCTCATTTTTCATTGCACAATTCACACTGTAAATAACACACATAAATCACAGAATTATTATTCTATTTCAAGTTAGGGCAACCTGTGTATTTTGTAAATTTTACACATTGCACCAATTTTAATGTCTTCCAAAAAAAAGGTACTAACCAAATCGTGGCTCAAAAATCGAGCTCTGAACCAAACCACGGATTTGGAGAATTGTTACACCCCTATTTCACTCTATAATTCCATCACAGAAAAACATGAAAATATATATGTTAAGTACAATTTTACAATATCAGCTTGAAACAGCTTGATGATGTACCGGGGATAACAAAAATGATGATTACCACATAAACTTTATGAAGTACTGGACACAAATGAACATTAATTATATATAATGTTTGTGATAGCTAATATAATCTCTAAATGATTTTCAGTATACTCCTTTAAATGTCATAGTGACATAAAAGTAACATCATCTTGACATCACACCCTTCTTGAGGGTCAGGGAGTCTCTACATCAGGTTCAGAGGGATTCAGAGGAGCTCTTATTTGGACCATAATTCCACTGCTTAGATTTCCTGACATGAAGCAACTGTTAATTGAAAAATCATTTAGCATCTGACAGACAGGCAAAGATACTCTGTTAGCTGTCTATTGACAAACACTCCTAGGGCTGCAGTATGACAGTTTTAGTGACAAAATGATAGCATTATTTATGCCTGTTAATACAGCAGTTGTGTTCGCCAATCATTCTGATCCACCAATCTATCCGTCTTCCATAGCTGCTCATCCAGTGCGGGGTCACACTGGAGTCTGGAGCCCATCCCAGGAAACAGGACAGGAGGAAGAGAAACACCCTGCATGGGATGCCCGTCTCTTCGCAACGGTAAAATGACTTAATAGGTAAAGTATAAACTATGTCAAGTGGGATTTACAGTCATGCCATTCGTAATCAGGCATACAGTGGAATGAACTGGAAACGTTCCTCCGAAACCACGGTGTAAAATACGTACACCAATGACAAGGGGATAGTTTCAAAAATGTTTAGAGAGTGTAAATCACATAACAGTATAAACAAAGCGGAGCTACATAAACCGTATAGGGATAGTGCGTGAATATATGCAGACAAGCAAATATTCAAGGCTGCTATTAGTATGTAGTTGTATAGTACAAGTCTGTACATGTACCACTGCAAGCATATTTAGGACCTATATGTAACCCTTTAAAAATCCTGGTATTATTTTTTTGTGTGGCCCAGTTCTCCTTGTGATAAACAGTAAAGGCTCTGGAATAATGTGGTTCCAGTTCTGTGCAGAGGTTGTATGATCCCCTGCTAGCTGTGCATATCTAGTTTCCTCCCATTACCCGGAGATATGGTTAATGGGTCAGTGTAATTCTCTTTTAGTATGGAGGGCAATGGACTGCTGGTCTGGGGTTCATTATGTCTCCCCTGCTTGCTGAGAGAGACTTCAGACTGCTGGTTTATGTAGCTTTACAGTAGATTTGCATTGGCTACTGTCACTATCTGCTCAGTAGCAGGAAAAAGCTTCCAGGTTATATATGGCAACAGCTCTGAGGATGCTGACAGGCTAATATGCTCATGCAATTGTGCTAACGGGAAGCCTGAGTAGCGACCAATCAGAGAACAGCAAAGCTGGCCGTCACTGCTTCACTTAACCTTTAGAAGCTAACCTGCAGTGAATTTCTCACCCTACTGCCAGTTTTTGTATTGCAGTGTTTTACAGCTTTCGATGTATGCTATGTGCTTAGATGTGTCTGTTCCTAGATGATCTTGGCACACTTTCATATTTGTCGTTTGCTTGTTTTTTGATGCACGATCACGTGACTGACGTCATACCGTCAGTAACCATCGCATTCTGTTACGGTGACAGGACAGTTGATCGGAAAGTATGAAATTTGCTATTAAACCGAGCTAAGCTGTGGTTTCCTGGTATACAGGAGTCCTGACCTATCATGGAAACAGGTTTTGATGTCTGAAAAAAGCCATAAACGTTCTAATCCTGACCTTAGCTACAGTTTGGTAACCTTAATCTGTGGACTTAGGATGACAGGACAGGCCGTTGGAAAGGATGAAATGTGCTTTCACTGCAGTGTTGTACAGCTTTTGATCTATTCTATGCGCTTTGCTGCATCTGTTCATGGATGATTCTGGAATAGGCCTACTTTCATGTTGTCTTTTGCTTATTCCTTCATGCATGGTCACATGACTGACGTCATACCATCGGTAACCATCGCATACAGTTACATACATTGTTATCCATAATCAGTGTCTAAAATATCTCAAAGGTTATCTGCTGCAAATGTTGCTAAATTAATATCAGATCATTTGGATTGAAAATGATGACGGTGATGGTGAGAATGTAGAGTTCGATGACAGCGGCGATGATGGCAGATAATGTAGAAATTGATCACAGCTGAGAGGACATCAGCATTTTAGTATAGGTTGAAGAAGAAAAGCTAAGGTAAAATGGTATAGAAATTTTGTGTTGAACATGGTACAAATTATATTGTTCACCAAATACGAGTCAGTTTTGTGTATGACAATAATTTGGCATGCAAAATTCACCCCAGGTTAGCTAATTTCTGAGTTTTTTAGAGGTTACCCTCATAGAGTTAAGCTACTTTATATTCTGGCACTAATTTGGGTTGTTGCCCAAGCTAGACTCTGGGTCATGTGACATGTATATAAACAAAGAATACAGGACAGTTAGAAAGAGGGAGCCGCAGCGAAGGTCAGAAAAAGTGCAAACAATAAATAGGAAAGAATGAGACAGCACATTTTCTTGAAGTTTCATTGTGGTGCATGTTAGTCATGGCTTTCCCTGTCGGCCTCTAATCGCTGAACCATGCTGATGGTTACCCTGGAAACATGGCTAGAGAGGCCACAAGGTTGAGACTAATACGGGACTGCTACAAAGCATGAGTGGCTAACAAAACAAAAGTTGGTCTTTTAATTTTAACACAGATATTCCCCGGGTTACGGTGGTCCATCATTCACCTTTATGAGGAGTATGATTATTCAATAAATTACATGAGATATTCAACACTTTATTAGAAAATAGGCTTTGTGTTAAAGATTTTGCCCGACTGTATAGGCTAAATGTTCTAAGCATGTTTAAGCTTTATAATATTTTCATCTTATGATAGGGTTATCGGAACGTTACCCCATCATAATCCAGGAAGCATCTGTATAAGAATTGAAATATTTCATACATTAACGTCCACATTTTTTGTTCCATTTTGTCCCTATTAAAAATTCATATGAAAAATATAAAACAGTTCACCAATCACGAGCCACCACTGTGCCAGAGTAATGTTTCTCTAGATCAATAATACAAATACAACGACCACTGACGGTGTATCTTCTTCCTCTTCTGTCTGAGTTCTATTTGTGTAATAACTAACTGAAGTAAAATTTGTATTCTGTGCTTCAGTCTTGATTCTGCACCGGCTGGCTGCAGTAAAGAAGACATTACTTGCATGTGAAAGGATTTGAGCTGCTCTCCCTGTATGCACAGATAAAGACAAAAGAGACGACAAGCATGCGAATGAAGGTCATTAAAATGTACTATAGAACGTCCACAGCAAAAAGGCAGGTGTATGAGTGTCATGGTGAATTAAAATGTAAAAAAATTATGCTTTGTTCATTTTTAACAGCTTGCTTCATCTAATGCACCCAGAAAGCCATGTATGTTCTACAATAGTTCCAATGCTGTAGAGCAGTGTTTCCCAATCTGGTCCTCTGTGACCCACCGACGGTCCATGTCTTTGCTCCCTCCGAGCTCCCTGCCAGACAGTCCACATTTTTGCTCCCATCGTGAGCTGGGAGGGAACAAAAACGTGGACTGTGTGTGGGTCTTTGAGGACCGGATTGGGAAACATTGCTATAGAATGCCAGAGGGCATAGGGCATGTGTGAGCATCACAGTTCATGAATGGAAATGAGATTGGAGATTCTGTCACAGATTGAAGGAAATATAATGGGGGGGGTGGGGTGGCTGGGAGGGACATTCTGCTTTCATGTTATGGAAAAGAAACAGCTTATCAGTGGCAGAGCAACCACGTATAATAGAGAAGAGTAACTTCATTATGACAAGCCCACATCTTATCCTCGTTTGTCCCCACAGTGCACAGTGTGGGTGTACAGTTGAAGAGCATATCAGAAATGGCATCCATTCCTCACCTGACAGGCTAACTCTTGTAGGCAAGAGAGATTGTAAATACTGTAAAATCTGTTTTCAGGGTTGCAGTGAGCCTGGATTTTATATTCCCATGAAACTCAAGCTGGCAGTATTTCAAAGAGCATAAGCTTCAACCTGTGACTTAGTAGCTAAAGTACATCCTTGGACGGAAAGGATGCACACGATGCACATAGAGGAAACTCATATGAACGCAAGCAGAGTATGAGAGTACACAAGGCATTGCTTTGGGCAGCTTGTGACAAATACCGTTTGCAAATCCGAATGATACTTTTAGTGGAGATTAATTATGGTCATGATAGGCTACAACAATACAAGACACGTTCATATAGAGTTTATCACATTGTAAGTTTTTTTTTTTGGGGGGTGGGGGCAATGCATTTTTTTGAGGTTTCAGATGGTCATGAACATTTGTCATGCAACACACTACCGATCACTTTATTTATAGATATCTTCTTGTTTACTTACTGAGCATATTGTGCCCCAGATACACAATGAGATGATATCAAAATGACTTTGCAGTTCTCGCTATTGCTGAACTTCAGTGGATCATTGACCTCTTTCCTCCTTTGTATCCCCCGGTGCTTTGGTTGTAGTTAGTCCATAAAGAAAACCTCTCTTTGATGGAAAATAACATGCAGGGTGGGAGTGGGGGTAGTGTTGGTTATATTATGTGCTTTTTCTACGTGAGAGGCTCCTCGTAAGTTAAAAGCTGAAAGAAGGAATTACGACTAAGTGACTGATTCCCTTTGTAAGGTTCTTGGTGCTAAAAGGTGTACTTAAACACTTCAACAAGACAGAAAAGTACACTGGAAACATGGCACAACAAGGGCCGACATTAATGCTACACTTTTAGAAAAAAAGGAGCACCAATTTGTACCTATAAGGGTACAATTATGCAGTTGTCACTGGGGCGGTACCCTCAAGGGTCTACCAGCTGTACTTTAGCGGTAGGTAAATCATGTGTCTTTTAGTCTAAGGTACAGAAATGGACTCTGAGGAACATCCTCAAGGTACAAACAACATTTATGTACCCCCAATGGTACGAAATTGTTCCTCAGAGTCCATTTCCGCATCTTAAAAGATGCATTTACCGTTGAGGGTACAGTACAAGCTAAGGTACAAATTGGTACTCTTTATTCTGACAGTAGGTTTGTGGGCATCTATAAATCAATGTTTTTTTAAAAAAGATTTGACATACCATTATGGTTATGTCAGGTGTAGACCTGACAAACAAAAGGTCACATTTATGTTCTAACACTGTAAATTGCTTCTGTAGTAGAAAATAAGGAAAATGATAAAAGGTCAATCCAAACCAATGCAAGGAAGAGCTTATAAATACAACAACAACATACTACTATTATTACTAGTTTCCTAGATAGAACAAGTGTGAGTACAGCAGTTTTTGGCTCATCACTGAG